>CM047813.1:98745996-99025842 GCA_026214975.1 Gentiana macrophylla
AGAAAACACAAATTTGAACTCGTTAATAAGAAGAAAACATGAATTCGAACTCATACTACTAAAGAAAAACACAAATTTCTACTCGCTATAATGGGAAAACACAAATTTCCGCGATGTGTGAACTCGTTATCGTGGAAAAACATTTTTTCTACAAGGACAACTCGCTACCAGAGAAAAACACAAATTTGAACTCATAATAAGAAGAAAACATGAATTCGAACTCATACTAAAGAAAAAACACAAATTTCTACTCGCTATAATGGGAAAACACAAATTTCCGCGATGTGAACTCAAGTTATCGTGAAAAAACATTTTTTTTCTACAAGGACAACTCGCTACCAGAGAAAAACACAAATTTGAACTCGTTAATAAGAAGAAAACATGAATTCGAACTCATACCAAAGAAAAACACAAATTTCTACTCGCTATAATGGGAAAACACAAATTTCCGGCGATGTGAACTCGTTATCGTGTGAAAAAAACATTTTTTCTACAAGGACAACTCGCTACCAGAGAAAAACACAAATTTGAACTCGTTAATAAGAAGAAAACATGAATTCGAACTCGTACCAAAGAAAAACACAAATTTCTACTCGCTATAATGGGAAACACAAATTTCCGGCGATGTGAACTCGTTATCAGTGAAAAAAACATTTTTTCTACAAGGACAACTCGTTACCAGAGAAAAAAACAAAATTTGAACTCGTTAATAAGAAGAAAAAAAACATGAATTCGAACTCATACTAAAAAGAAAAACACAAATTTCTACTCGCTATAATGGGAAAACACAAATTTCCGGCGATGTGAACTCGTTATCGTGGAAAAACATTTTTTCTACAAGGACAACTCGCTACCAGAGAAAAACACAAATTTGAACTCGTTAATAAGAAGAAAACATGAATTCGAACTCGCTACTAAAGAAAAACACAAATTTCTACTCGTTATAATGGGAAAACACAAATTTCCGGCGATGTGAACTCGTTATCAGGGAAAAAAACATTTTTTTCTACAAGGAGAACTCGTTACCAGAGAAAAACACAAATTTGAACTCGTTAATAAGAAGAAAACATGAATTCGAACTCATTACCAAAGAAAAAACACAAATTTCTACTCGATATAATGGGAAAACACAAATTTCCGGTGATGTGAACTCGTTATCAGGGAAAAAAACATTTTTTCTACAAGGAGAACTCGTTACCAGAGAAAAACACAAATTTGAACTCGTTAATAAGAAGAAAACATGAATTCGAACTCGTTAATAAAAATAAACACAAATTTCTACTCGATATAATGGGAAAACACAAATTTCCGGTGATGTGAACTCGTTATCAGGGAAAAAAACATTTTTTCTACAAGGAGAACTCGTTACCAGAGAAAAACACAAATTTGAACTCAAATAATAAGAAGAAAACATGAATTCGAACTCGCTACTAAAGAAAAACACAAATTTCTACTCTATAATGGGAAAACACAAATTTCCGGCGATGTGAACTCGTTATCGTGAAAAAACATTTTTTCTACAAGGACAACTCGCTACCAGAGAAAAACACAAATTTGAACTCGTTAATAAGAAGAAAACATGAATTCGAACTCGCTACTAAAGAAAAACACAAATTTCTACTCGCTATAATGGGAAAACACAAATTTCCGGCGATGTGAACTCGTTATCGTGAAAAAACATTTTTTTCTACAAGGACAACTCGTACTACAGAGAAAAACACAAATTTGAACTCGTTAATAAGAAGAAAACATGAATTCGAACTCATACTAAAAGAAAAACACAAATTTCTACTCGCTATAATGGGAAAACACAAATTTCCGGCGATGTGAACTCGTTATCGTGAAAAAACATTTTTTCTACAAGGACAACTCGCTACTTTCAGAGAAAAAACAAATTTCCACAAATTTGAACTCGTTAATAAGAAGAAAACATGAATTCGAACTCGCTACTAAAGAAAAACACAAATTTCTACTCGCTATAATGGGAAAACACAAATTTCCGCGATGATGTGAACTCGTTATCGTGAAAAAACATTTTTTCTACAAGGACAACTCGCTACCAGAGAGAAAACACAAATTTGAACTCGTTAATAAGAAGAAAACATGAATTCGAACTCGCTACCAAAGAAAAACACAAATTTCTACTGCTATAATGGGAAAACACAAATTTCCGGCGATGTGAACTCGTTATCGTGGAAAAAACATTTTTTCTACAAGGACAACTCGCTACCAGAGAAAAACACAAATTTGAACTCGTTAATAAGAAGAAAAATGAATTCGAACTCGCTACTAAAGAAAAACACAAATTTCTACTCGCTATAATGGGAAAACACAAATTTCCGCGATGTGAACTCGTTATCGTGAAAAACATTTTTTCTACAAGGACAACTCGCTACCAGAAAAACACAAATTTGAACTCGTTAATAAGAAGAAAACATGAATTCGAACTCATACCAAAAGAAAAACACAAATTTCTACTCTGCTATAATGGGAAAACACAAATTTCCGGCGATGTGAACTCAACTCGTATCGTGAAAAACATTTTTTCTACAAGGACAACTCGCTACCAGAGAAAACACAAATTTGAACTCGTTAATAAGAAGAAAACATGAATTCGAACTCGCTACTAAAGAAAAACACAAATTTCTACTCGCTATAATGGGAAAACACAAATTTCCGGCGATGTGAACTCGTTATCAGGCTAAAAAAACATTTTTTCTACAAGGACAAATCGTTACCAGAGAAAAACACAAATTTGAACTCGTTAATAAGAAGAAAACATGAATTCGAACTCGCTACTAAAGAAAAACACAAATTTCTACTCATTATAATGGGAAAACACAAATTTCCGTGATGTGAACTCGTTATCGTGAAAAAAACATTTTTTCTACAAGGACAACTCGCTACTCAGAGAAAACACAAATTTGAACTCGTTAATAAGAAGAAAAAAACTCATGAATTCGAACTCGCTACTAAAGAAAAAACACAAAATTTCTACTCGCTATAATGGGAAAACACAAATTTCCGTGATGTGAACTCGTTATCGTGAAAAAACATTTTTCTACAAGGACAACTCGCTACCAGAGAAAAACACAAATTTGAACTCGTTAATAAGAAGAAAACATGAATTCGAACTCATACTAAAAGAAAAAAAACAAATTTCTACTCATATAATGGGAAAACACAAATTTCCGGCGATGTGAACTCGTTATCGTGAAAAACATTTTTTCTACAAGGACAACTCGCTACCAGAAAAAACACAAATTTGAACTCGTTAATAAGAAGAAAAAATGAATTCGAACTCATACTACAAAGAAAAACACAAATTTCTACTCAACTCGATAATGGGAAAACACAAATTTCCGCGATGTGAACTCGTTATCGTGAAAAACATTTTTTCTACAAGGACAACTCGCTACCAGAGAAAAACACAAATTTGAACTCGTTAATAAGAAGAAAAAATGAATTCGAACTCATACTCAAAAAAAACACAAATTTCTACTCATATAATGGGAAAACACAAATTTCCGGCGATGTGAACTCGTTATCGTGAAAAAACATTTTTTCTACAAGGACAACTCGCTACCGTGAGAAAAACACAAATTTGAACTCGTTAATAAGAAGAAAAAACATGAATTCGAACTCATACTAAAGAAAAACACAAATTTCTACTCGCTATAATGGGAAAACACAAATTTCCGCGATGTGAACTCATTATCGTGGAAAAACATTTTTTCTACAAGGACAACTCGCTACCAGAGAAAAACACAAATTTGAACTCGTTAATAAGAAGAAAACATGAATTCGAACTCGCTACCAAAGAAAAACACAAATTTCTACTCGCTATAATGGGAAAACACAAATTTCCGCGATGTGAACTCAAGTATCGTGAAAAACATTTTTTCTACAAGGACAACTCGCTACCAGAGAAAACACAAATTTGAACTCAAGTTAATAAGAAGAAAACATGAATTCGAACTCACATGAATACTCAAAAGAAAAACACAAATTTCTACTCGCTATAATGGGAAAACACAAATTTCCGTGATGTGAACTCGTTATCGTGAAAAAAACATTTTTCTACAAGGACAACTCGCTACTGAGAAAAAACACAAATTTGAACTCGTTAATAAGAAGAAAACATGAATTCGAACTCATACCAAAGAAAAACACAAATTTCTACTGCTATAATGGGAAAACACAAATTTCCGGCGATGTGAACTCGTTATCGTGGAAAAAACATTTTTTCTACAAGGACAACTCGCTACTGTGAGAAAAAAACAAATTTGAACTCGTTAATAAGAAGAAAAAACATGAATTCGAACTCGCTACTAAAGAAAAACACAAATTTCTACTCGCTATAATGGGAAAACACAAATTTCCGGCGATGTGAACTCGTTATCGTGAAAAAACATTTTTTCTACAAGGACAACTCGCTACCAGAGAAAAACACAAATTTGAACTCGTTAATAAGAAGAAAACATGAATTCGAACTCGCTACTACAAAGAAAAACACAAATTTCTACTCATATAATGGGAAAACACAAATTTCCGGCGATGTGAACTCGTTATCGTGAAAAACATTTTTTCTACAAGGACAACTCGTTACTGTGAGAAAAAACAAATTTGAACTCGTTAATAAGAAGAAAAAACATGAATTCGAACTCGCTACTAAAGAAAAACACAAATTTCTACTCATATAATGGGAAAACACAAATTTCCGCGATGTGAACTCGTTATCGTGAAAAAACATTTTTTCTACAAGGACAACTCGTTACCAGAGAAAAACACAAATTTGAACTCGTTAATAAGAAGAAAACATGAATTCGAACTCATTACTAAAGAAAGAAAACACAAATTTCTACTCGCTATAATGGGAAAACACAAATTTCCGCGATGTGAACTCGTTATCGTGAAAAACATTTTTTCTACAAGGACAACTCGCTACTGTGAGAAAAACACAAATTTGAACTCGTTAATAAGAAGAAAACATGAATTCGAACTCGCTACCAAAGAAAAACACAAATTTCTACTCGCTATAATGGGAAAACACAAATTTCCGTGATGTGAACTCATTATCGTGGAAAAACATTTTTTCTACAAGGACAACTCGCTACCAGAGAAAAACACAAATTTGAACTCGTTAATAAGAAGAAAACATGAATTCGAACTCGCTACTAAAGAAAAACACAAATTTCTACTCATTATAATGGGAAAACACAAATTTCCGCGATGTGAACTCGTTATCGTGAAAAAATTTTTTCTACAAGGACAACTCAATTACCGAGAAAAAAAACACAAATTTGAACTCGTTAATAAGAAGAAAACATGAATTCGAACTCGCTACCAAAGAAAAAAAACAAAATTTCTACTCGCTATAATGGGAAAACACAAATTTCCGCGCGATGTGAAAACAAACTCGTGTATCGTGAAAAAAAACATTTTTTCTACAAGGACAACTCGTTACCAGAGAAAAACACAAATTTGAACTCGTTAATAAGAAGAAAACATGAATTCGAACTCGCTACCAAAGAAAAACACAAATTTCTACTCATATAATGGGAAAACACAAATTTCCGCGATGTGAACTCGTTATCGTGAAAAACATTTTTTTCTACAAGGACAACTCGCTACCAGAGAAAAACACAAATTTGAACTCGTTAATAAGAAGAAAAAGAAAAACATGAATTCGAACTCAAGTACAAAGAAAAACACAAATTTCTACTCGCTATAATGGGAAAACACAAATTTCCGGCGATGTGAACTCGTTATCGTGAAAAAACATTTTTTCTACAAGGACAACTCGTTACAAGGACAACTCGCAGAAAAACACAAATTTGAACTCGTTAATAAGAAGAAAAAAATGAATTCGAACTCATACTAAAGAAAAAACACAAATTTCTACTCATATAATAATGGGAAAACACAAATTTCCGCGATGTGAACTCGTTATCGTGAAAAAACATTTTTTCTACAAGGACAACTCGCTACCAGAGAAAAAACACAAATTTGAACTCGTTAATAAGAAGAAAACATGAATTCGAACTCAAATTACTAAAGAAAAACACAAATTTCTACTCGTTATAATGGGAAAACACAAATTTCCGCGATGTGAACTCGTTATCGTGAAAAACATTTTTTCTACAAGGACAACTCGCTACTGAGAAAAAACACAAATTTGAACTCGTAATAAGAAGAAAAACATGAATTCGAACTCATACTAAAGAAGAAAAACACAAATTTCTACTCATATAAATGGGAAAACACAAATTTCCGCGATGTGAACTCGTTATCGTGAAAAAATTTTTTTTCTACAAGGACAACTCGTTACCAGAGAAAAAAACACAAATTTGAACTCGTTAATAAGAAGAAAAACATGAATTCGAACTCTACTACAAAGAAAAACACAAATTTCTACTCATATAATGGGAAAACACAAATTTCCGGCGATGTGAACTCGTTATCGTGAAAAACATTTTTTCTACAAGGACAACTCGCTACCGTGAGAAAAACACAAATTTGAACTCGTTAATAAGAAGAAAAAAACATGAATTCGAACTCGCTACTAAAGAAAAACACAAATTTCTACTCGCTATAATGGGAAACACAAATTTCCGCATGATGTGAACTCGTTATCGTGAAAAAACATTTTTTCTACAAGGACAACTCGCTACCAGAGAGAAAACACAAATTTGAACTCGTTAATAAGAAGAAAACATGAATTCGAACTCATACTACAAAGAAAAACACAAATTTCTACTGCTATAATGGGAAAACACAAATTTCCGCGATGTGAACTCGTTATCGTGAAAAACATTTTTTCTACAAGGACAACTCGCTACTGAGAGAAAAAACACAAATTTGAACTCGTTAATAAGAAGAAAACATGAATTCAACTCATACTAAAGAAAAAAACAAATTTCTACTCAAACTCTGCTACTGAGATAATGGGAAAACACAAATTTCCGCGATGTGAACTCGTTATCGTGAAAAACATTTTTTCTACAAGGACAACTCGTTACCAGAGAGAAAACACAAATTTGAACTCGTTAATAAGAAGAAAACATGAATTCAACTCATACTAAAGAAAAACACAAATTTCTACTCAAGTATAATGGGAAAACACAAATTTCCGCGATGTGAACTCATAGTATCGTGAAAAACATTTTTTCTACAAGGACAACTCGTTACTGCAGAGAAAAACACAAATTTGAACTCGTTAATAAGAAGAAAAAACATGAATTCGAACTCATAACTCTACTAAAGAAAAACACAAATTTCTACTGCTATAATGGGAAAACACAAATTTCCGGCGATGTGAACTCGTTATCAGGGAAAAAACATTTTTCTACAAGGACAACTCGTTACCAGAGAAAAACACAAATTTGAACTCGTTAATAAGAAGAAAACATGAATTCGAACTCGTTACCAAAGAAAAAAACACAAATTTCTACTCGCTATAATGGGAAAACACAAATTTCCGGCGATGTGAACTCGTTATCGTGAAAAACATTTTTTCTACAAGGACAACTCGCTACTGTGAGAAAAACACAAATTTGAACTCGTTAATAAGAAGAAAACATGAATTCGAACTCATACTAAAGAAAAACACAAATTTCTACTCATATAATGGGAAAACACAAATTTCCGGCGATGTGAACTCGTTATCGTGAAAAAAATTTTTTCTACAAGGACAACTCGCTACCAGAGAAAAACACAAATTTGAACTCGTTAATAAGAAGAAAACATGAATTCGAACTCACAAAGTTAACAAAAAAAAACAAAATTTCTACTCGCTATAATGGGAAAACACAAATTTCCGCGATGTGAACTCGTTATCGTGAAAAAAAACATTTTTTCTACAAGGACAACTCGCTACCGAGAAAAAACACAAATTTGAACTCGTTAATAAGAAGAAAACATGAATTCGAACTCGCTACTAAAGAAAAACACAAATTTCTACTCGCTATAATGGGAAAACACAAATTTCCGGCGATGTGAACTCGTTATCGTGAAAAAACATTTTTTCTACAAGGACAACTCGTTACGTGAGACCAGATTTGAAAAATAAGAAGAAACAAATTTGAACTCGTTAATAAGAAGAAAACATGAATTCGAACTCATACTAAAGAAAAACACAAATTTCTACTGTATATATGGAAAACACAAATTTCCGCGATGTGAACTCACAAATTTGATCGTGAAAAAAAAACATTTTTTCTACAAGGACAACTCAAATTACCAGAGAAAAACACAAATTTGAACTCGTTAATAAGAAACTCTACTGAAAAAACATGAATTCGAACTCATGACTTCGAACAAAGAAAAAAACACAAATTTCTACTCGCTATAATGGGAAAACACAAATTTCCGCGATGTGAACTCATATCGTGGAAAAACATTTTTCTACAAGGACAACTCGCTACCAGAGAAAAACACAAATTTGAACTCGTTAATAAGAAGAAAACATGAATTCGAACTCGCTACTAAAGAAAAACACAAATTTCTACTCGCTATAATGGGAAAACACAAATTTCCGCGATGTGAACTTCGTTATCGTGAAAAAACATTTTTTCTACAAGGACAACTCGTTACCAGAGAAAAAACACAAATTTGAACTCGTTAATAAGAAGAAAACATGAATTCGAACTCATACCAAAGAAAAACACAAATTTCTACTCATATAATGGGAAAACACAAATTTCGCGATGTGAACTCGTTATCGTGGAAAAACATTTTTTCTAAGGACAACTCATTACCAGAAAAACACAAATTTGAACTCGTTAATAAGAAGAAAACATGAATTCGAACTCATACCAAAGAAAAACACAAATTTCTACTCAAGTATAATGGGAAAACACAAATTTCCGCGATGTGAACTCGTTATCGTGAAAAAACATTTTTCTACAAGGACAACTCGCTACCAGAGAAAAACACAAATTTGAACTCGTTAATAAGAAGAAAAAAACATGAATTCGAACTCGCTACTAAAGAAAAACACAAATTTCTACTCTATAATGGGAAAACACAAATTTCCGCGATGTGAACTCAATGTGAACTCGTTATCGTGAAAAACATTTTTTCTACAAGGACAACTCGCTACCAGAGAAAAAAACACAAATTTGAACTCGTTAATAAGAAGAAAACATGAATTCAAACTCACTACTAAAGAAAAACACAAATTTCTACTCGCTATAATGGGAAAACACAAATTTCCGCGATGTGAACTCGTTATCGTGGAAAAACATTTTTTTCTACAAGACAACTCGCTACTGAGAAAAACACAAATTTGAACTCGTTAATAAGAAGAAAACATGAATTCGAACTCGTTAATACTAAAAAACAAAACAAAATTTCTACTCGCTATAATGGGAAAACACAAATTTCCGCGATGTGAACTCGTTATCGTGAAAAAACATTTTTTCTACAAGGACAACTCGTTACCAGAGAAAAACACAAATTTGAACTCGTTAATAAGAAGAAAACATGAATTCGAACTCGCTACTAAAGAAAAACACAAATTTCTACTCATTATAATGGGAAAACACAAATTTCCGCGATGTGAACTCGTTATCGTGAAAAACATTTTTTCTACAAGGACAACTCGCTACCAGAGAAAAACAAAATTTGAACTCGTTAATAAGAAGAAAAATTCATGAATTCGAACTCAAATACCAAAGAAAAACACAAATTTCTACTCGCTATAATGGGAAAACACAAATTTCCGCGATGTGAACTCGTTATCGTGAAAAAACATTTTTTCTACAAGGACAACTCATACTGAGAAAAACACAAATTTGAACTCGTTAATAAGAAGAAGAAAACATGAATTCGAACTCATACTCAAAGAAAAAACACAAATTTCTACTCGCTATAATGGGAAAACACAAATTTCCGCGATGTGAACTCGTTATCGTGAAAAAACATTTTTTTTACAAGGACAACTCGCTACTGTGAGAGAAAAACACAAATTTGAACTCGTTAATAAGAAGAAAACATGAATTCGAACTCGTTACTAAAAAAAAAACACAAATTTCTACTCGCTATAATGGGAAAACACAAATTTCCGGCGATGTGAACTCGTTATCGTGGAAAAACATTTTTTCTACAAGGACAACTCGCTACTGTGAGAAAAACACAAATTTGAACTCGTTAATAAGAAGAAAACATGAATTCGAACTCGTTACCAAAGAAAAAACACAAATTTCTACTCGTTATAATGGGAAAACACAAATTTCCGGTGATGTGAACTCGTTATCGGGAAAAAACATTTTTTCTACAAGGACAACTCGTTACCAGAGAAAAACACAAATCAGAAAAATTAATAAGAAGAAAACATGAATTCGAACTCGTTACCAAAGAAAAAACACAAATTTCTACTCGTTATAATGGGAAAACACAAATTTCCGCGATGTGAACTCGTTATCAGGGAAAAAACATTTTTTCTACAAGGACAACTCGCTACCACAGAGAAAAACACAAATTTGAACTCGTTAATAAGAAGAAAACATGAATTCGAACTCATACTAAAGAAAAAAACACAAATTTCTACTCGTTATATAATGGGAAAACACAAATTTCCGCGATGTGAACTCGTTATCGTGGAAAAACATTTTTTCTACAAGGACAACTCGCTACTGTGAGAAAAACACAAATTTGAACTCGTTAATAAGAAGAAAACATGAATTCGAACTCATACTAAAAGAAAAACACAAATTTCTACTCGCTCTAATGGGAAAACACAAATTTCCGGCGCTGTGAACTCGTTATCTGGTGAAAAAACATTTTTTCTACAAGGACAACTCGTTACCAGAGAAAAACACAAATTTGAACTCGTTAATAAGAAGAAAACATGAATTCAACTCGCATACTAAAGAAAAACACAAATTTCTACTCAACTATAATGGGAAAACACAAATTTCCGCGCGATGTGAACTCGAATATCGTGAAAAAAACATTTTTTCTACAAGGACAACTCGTTACCGTAGAGAAAAAACACAAATTTGAACTCGTTAATAAGAAGAAAAAAACATGAATTCGAACTCATACCAAAGAAAAACACAAATTTCTACTCGCTATAATGGGAAAACACAAATTTCCGCGATGTGAACTCGTTATCGTGAAAAAATTTTTTTTCTACAAGGACAACTCGCTACCAGAGAAAAAAACACAAATTTGAACTCGTTAATAAGAAGAAAATGAATTCGAACTCATACTCAAAGAAAAAACACAAATTTCTACTCGCTATAATGGGAAAACACAAATTTCCGCGATGTGAACTCGTTATCGTGAAAAAACATTTTTTCTACAAGGACAACTCGCTACCAGAGAAAAACACAAATTTGAACTCGTTAATAAGAAGAAAACATGAATTCGAACTCATACCAAAGAAAAACACAAATTTCTACTCGCTATAATGGGAAAACACAAATTTCCGGCGATGTGAAACTCGTTATCGTGAAAAACATTTTTTTTCTACAAGGACAACTCGCTACCGTGAGAAAAACACAAATTTGAACTCGTTAATAAGAAGAAAACATGAATTCGAACTCGTACTACAAAAGAAAAACACAAATTTCTACTCATATAATGGGAAAACACAAATTTCCGCGATGTGAACTCGTTATCGTGAAAAACATTTTTTTCTACAAGGAACAACTCGCTACCAGAGAAAAACACAAATTTGAACTCGTTAATAAGAAGAAAACATGAATTCGAACTCGCTACTAAAGAAAAAACACAAATTTCTACTCGTATAATGGGAAAAAAACAAATTTCCGGCGATGTGAACTCGTTATCGTGAAAAAACATTTTTTCTACAAGGACAACTCGCTACTGTGAGAAAAAAACAAATTTGAACTCGTTAATAAGAAGAAAACATGAATTCGAACTCATACTAAAGAAAAACACAAATTTCTACTCGCTATAATGGGAAAACACAAATTTCCGCGATGTGAACTCGTTATCGTGAAAAAACATTTTTTCTACAAGGACAACTCGCTACTGTGAGAAAAAACACAAATTTGAACTCGTTAATAAGAAGAAAACATGAATTCGAACTCATACCAAAGAAAAACACAAATTTCTACTCATATAATGGGAAAACACACAAATTTCCGGCGATGTGAACTCGTTATCGTGGAAAAAATTTTTTCTACAAGGACAACTCAAACCAGAGAAAAAACAAATTTGAACTCGTTAATAAGAAGAAAAAAACATGAATTCGAACTCGCTACTAAAGAAAAACACAAATTTCTACTCGCTATAATGGGAAAACACAAATTTCCGCGATGATGTGAACTCGTTATCGTGAAAAAACATTTTTCTCTACAAGGACAACTCGCTACCAAGAAAAAAACACAAATTTGAACTCGTTAATAAGAAGAAAACATGAATTCGAACTCGCTACCAAAGAAAAACACAAATTTCTACTCGCTATAATGGGAAAACACAAATTTCCGCGATGTGAACTCGTTATCGTGAAAAACATTTTTTCTACAAGGACAACTCGCTACCGAGAAAAACACAAATTTGAACTCGTTAATAAGAAGAAAACATGAATTCGAAAAACATGAATTTCTCAACTCGCTACTAAAGAAAAAAAACAAATTTCTACTCGCTATAATGGGAAAACACAAATTTCCGCGATGTGAACTCAAATTATCGTGAAAAAATTTTTTCTACAAGGACAACTCTGCTACCAGAGAAAAACACAAATTTGAACTCGTTAATAAGAAGAAAACATGAATTCGAACTCGCTACTAAAGAAAAACACAAATTTCTACTCGCTATAATGGGAAAACACAAATTTCCGCGATGTGAACTCGTTATCGTGAAAAACATTTTTTCTACAAGGACAACTCGCTACTGTGAGAAAAACACAAATTTGAACTCGTTAATAAGAAGAAAACATGAATTCGAACTCATACTAAAGAAAAACACAAATTTCTACTCATATAATGGGAAAACACAAATTTCCGCGATGTGAACTCGTTATCGTGGAAAAAACATTTTTTCTACAAGGACAACTCGCTACTGAGAAAAACACAAATTTGAACTCGTTAATAAGAAGAAAACATGAATTCGAACTCATACTAAAGAAAAAAACACAAATTTCTACTCATATAATGGGAAAACACAAATTTCCGGCGATGTGAACTCGTTATCGTGGAAAAAACATTTTTTCTACAAGGACAACTCGCTACTGTGAGAAAAACACAAATTTGAACTCGTTAATAAGAAGAAAACATGAATTCGAACTCGCTACATGAAAAAAGAAAAACACAAATTTCTACTCGCTATAATGGGAAAACACAAATTTCCGGCGATGTGAACTCGTTATCGTGAAAAACATTTTTTCTACAAGGACAACTCGCTACCAGAGAGAAAACACAAATTTGAACTCGTTAATAAGAAGAAAACATGAATTCGAACTCATACTAAAGAAAAACACAAATTTCTACTCGCTATAATGGGAAAACACAAATTTCCGCGATGTGAACTCGTTATCGTGAAAAAACATTTTTTCTACAAGGACAACTCGCTACCAGAGAAAAACACAAAATTGAACTCGTTAATAAGAAGAAAACATGAATTCGAACTCATACTACTAAAGAAAAAAACACAAATTTCTACTCGCTATAATGGGAAAACACAAATTTCCGCGATGTGAACTCATTATCGTGGAAAAACATTTTTTCTACAAGGACAACTCGCTACCAGAGAAAAAAACAAATTTGAACTCGTTAATAAGAAGAAAACATGAATTCGAACTCGCTTTCTAAAGAAAAAACACAAATTTCTACTCGCTATAATGGGAAAACACAAATTTCCGCGATGTGAAACTCATTATCGTGGAAAAAAAACATTTTTCTACAAGGACAACTCTACACTACAACTCGAGAAAAACACAAATTTGAACTCGTTAATAAGAAGAAAACATGAATTCGAACTCATACTAAAGAAAAACACAAATTTCTACTCGCTATAATGGGAAAACACAAATTTCCGCGATGTGAACTCGTTATCGTGAAAAACATTTTTTTTCTACAAGGACAACTCTCGTACCGTGAGAAAACACAAATTTGAACTCGTTAATAAGAAGAAAACATGAATTCGAACTCGCTACCAAAGAAAAACACAAATTTCTACTCAAGTATAATGGGAAAACACAAATTTCCGCGATGTGAACTCGTTATCGTGGAAAAAACATTTTTTCTACAAGGACAACTCGCTACTCGTAGAGAAAAAAACAAAACTTGAACTCGTTAATAAGAAGAAAACATGAATTCGAACTCACACAAAAAAAAAAACACAAATTTCTACTCGCTATAATGGGAAAACACAAATTTCCGCGATGTGAACTCAAATATCGTGATGAAAAACATTTTTTTTCTACAAGGACAACTCGCTACCAGAGAAAAACACAAATTTGAACTCGTTAATAAGAAGAAAACATGAATTCGAACTCATACCAAAGAAAAACACAAATTTCTACTCGCTATAATGGGAAAACACAAATTTCCGCGATGTGTGAACTCGTTATCGTGAAAAACATTTTTTCTACAAGGACAACTCGCTACCGAGAAAAACAAATTTGAACTCTCTAATAAGAAGAAAACATGAATTCGAACTCGCTACTAAAGAAAAACACAAATTTCTACTCGTTATAATGGGAAAACACAAATTTCCGGATGATGTGAACTCAAATTATCGTGAAAAAACATTTTTTCTACTACAAGGACAAACTTACTCAGAGAAAAACACAAATTTGAACTCAAATTAATAAGAAGAAAAAATGAATTCGAACTCGTACTAAAGAAAAACACAAATTTCTACTCGCTATAATGGGAAAACACAAATTTCCGCGATGTGAACTCGTTATCGTGAAAAAACATTTTTTCTACAAGGACAACTCGCTACCAGAGAAAAAACACAAATTTGAACTCGTTAATAAGAAGAAAACATGAATTCGAACTCGCTACCAAAGAAAAACACAAATTTCTACTCATTATAATGGGAAAACACAAATTTCCGCGATGTGAACTCGTTATCGTGAAAAACATTTTTTCTACAAGGACAACTCGCTACCAGAGAAAAACACAAATTTGAACTCGTTAATAAGAAGAAAACATGAATTCGAACTCATACCAAAGAAAAACACAAATTTCTACTGCTATATAATGGGAAAACACAAATTTCCGCGATGTGAACTCGTTATCGTGAAAAAACATTTTTTCTACAAGGACAACTCACAAATACTCAGAGAAAAAAAAACATGAATTCAATTTGAACTCGTTAATAAGAAGAAAACATGAATTCGAACTCATACCAAAGAAAAACACAAATTTCTACTCGCTATAAAAATGGGAAAAAACAAATTTCCGGGAAAACGATGTGAACTCGTTATCGTGAAAAAACATTTTTTTCTACAAGGACAACTCGCTACCAGAGAAAAACACAAATTTGAACTCGTTAATAAGAAGAAAAAACATGAATTCGAACTCGCTACCAAAGAAAAACACAAATTTCTACTCGCTATAATGGGAAAACACAAATTTCCGGCGATGTGAACTCGTTATCGTGGAAAAAACATTTTTTCTACAAGGACAACTCGCTACTGTGAGAAAAAACACAAATTTGAACTCGTTAATAAGAAGAAAACATGAATTCAACTCGCTACTAAAGAAAAACACAAATTTCTACTCATTATAATGGGAAAACACAAATTTCCGGCGATGTGAACTCATTATCGTGAAAAAAACATTTTTTCTACAAGGACAACTCGTTACCAGAAAAACACAAATTTGAACTCGTTAATAAGAAGAAAACATGAATTCAACTCGTACACAAAGAAAAAAACATACAAATTTCTACTCATTTTTCTACAAGGACAACTCGTTACCAGAAAAAACACAAATTTGAACTAATGGGAAAACACAAATTTCCGCGATGTGAACTCACAAATATCGTGAAAATCGTGAAAAATTTTTTTCTACAAGGACAACTCGCTACCAGAGAAAAACACAAATTTGAACTCGTTAATAAGAAGAAAACATGAATTCGAACTCGCATACCAAAGAAAAACACAAATTTCTACTCGCTATAATGGGAAAACACAAATTTCCGCGATGATGTGAACTCGCTATCGTGAAAAACATTTTTTCTACAAGGACAACTCGCTACTGTGAGAAAAACACAAATTTGAACTCGTTAATAAGAAGAAAACATGAATTCGAACTCACTACTAAAGAAAAAACACAAATTTCTACTCATTATAATGGGAAAACAAATTTCCGGCGATGTGAACTCAAGTATCGTGAAAAAAAATTTTTTTCTACAAGGACAACTCGTTACCAGAGAAAAAACACAAATTTGAACTCATTAATAAGAAGAAAACATGAATTCGAACTCATACCAAAGAAAAAACACAAATTTCTACTCATATAATGGGAAAACACAAATTTCCGGCGATGTGAACTCGTTATCGTGAAAAACATTTTTTCTACAAGGACAACTCGCTACTGTGAGAAAACACAAATTTGAACTCGTTAATAAGAAGAAAACATGAATTCGAACTCATACTAAAGAAAAACACAAATTTCTACTCGCTATAATGGGAAAACACAAATTTCCGCGATGTGAACTCGTTATCGTGAAAAAACATTTTTTCTACAAGGACAACTCGCTACCAGAGAAAAACACAAATTTGAACTCGTTAATAAGAAGAAAACATGAATTCGAACTCAAAGAAAAACACAAATTTCTAAAGAAAAAAACACAAATTTCTACTCGCTATAATGGGAAAACACAAATTTCCGCGATGTGAACTCGTTATCGTGAAAAAAAAAATTTTTTCTACAAGGACAACTCGCTACTGCAGAGAAAAACACAAATTTGAACTCGTTAATAAGAAGAAAACATGAATTCGAACTCGCTACTAAAGAAAAACACAAATTTCTACTCGCTAATAATATAATGGAAAAAAAACAAATTTCCGCGATGTGAACTCAAATTATCGTGAAAAAACATTTTTTCTACAAGGACAACTCGCTACCAGAGAAAAACACAAATTTGAACTCGTTAATAAGAAGAAAACATGAATTCGAACTCATACTAAAGAAAAACACAAATTTCTACTCGCTATAATGGGAAAACAAATTTCCGCGTGATGTGAACTCGTTATCGTGAAAAAACAAATTTTTTTCTACAAGGACAACTCGCTACCAGAGAAAACACAAATTTGAACTCAAATTAATAAGAAGAAAACATGAATTCGAACTCGCTACTAAAGAAAAACACAAATTTCTACTCGCTATAATGGGAAAACACAAATTTCCGCGATGTGAACTCGTTATCGTGAAAAAACATTTTTTCTACAAGGACAACTCGCTACTAGAGAAAAACACAAATTTGAACTCGTTAATAAGAAGAAAACATGAATTCGAACTCGCTACTAAAGAAAAACACAAATTTCTACTCATATAATGGGAAAACACAAATTTCCGCGATGTGAACTCGTTATCGTGGAAAAACATTTTTTCTACAAGGACAACTCTACTACTGAGAGAAAACACAAATTTGAACTCGTTAATAAGAAGAAAACATGAATTCGAACTCATACCAAAAAAAAACACAAAAATTCTACTCGCTATAATGGGAAAACACAAATTTCCGCGATGTGAACTCGTTATCGTGAAAAACATTTTTTCTCTACAAGGACAACTCGCTACTGTGAGAAAAACACAAATTTGAACTCGTTAATAAGAAGAAAACATGAATTCGAACTCGTACTAAAGAAAAACACAAATTTCTACTCATATAATGGGAAAACACAAATTTCCGCGATGATGAACTCATTATCGTGAAAAAACATTTTTTCTACAAGGACAACTCGCTACTGTACTAAAGAAAAAAACACAAATTTGAACTCGTTAATAAGAAGAAAACATGAATTCGAACTCATACTAAAGAAAAACACAAATTTCTACTCTATAATGGGAAAACACAAATTTCCGGCGATGTGAACTCGTTATCGTGAAAAAACATTTTTTCTACAAGGACAACTCGCAACTCGCTAGAAAAACACAAATTTGAACTCGTTAATAAGAAGAAAACATGAATTCAACTCATACTAAAGAAAAAAACACAAATTTCTACTCAAGTATAATGGGAAAACACAAATTTCCGCGATGTGAACTCGTATCGTGAAAAACATTTTTTCTACAAGGACAACTCGTTACTGTGAGAAAACACAAATTTGAACTCGTTAATAAGAAGAAAACATGAATTCGAACTCATACTAAAGAAAAACACAAATTTCTACTCATATAATGGGAAAACACAAATTTCCGCGATGTGAACTCGTTATCGTGAAAAAACATTTTTTCTACAAGGACAACTCGCTACCTACAGAGAAAACACAAATTTGAACTCGTTAATAAGAAGAAAAAAATGAATTCGAACTCGTTACCAAAGAAAAACACAAATTTCTACTGCTATAATGGGAAAACACAAATTTCCGCGATGTGAACTCGTTATCGTGGAAAAAACATTTTTTCTACAAGGACAACTCGCTACCAGAGAAAAACACAAATTTGAACTCGTTAATAAGAAGAAAACATGAATTCGAACTCGCTACTAAAGAAAAACACAAAATTTCTACTCGCTATAATGGGAAAACACAAATTTCCGCGATGTGAACTCGTTATCGTGGAAAAACATTTTTTCTACAAGGACAACTCGCTACCGTGAGAAAAAAACACAAATTTGAACTCGTTAATAAGAAGAAAACATGAATTCGAACTCATACCAAAGAAAAACACAAATTTCTACTCAAGATAAATGGGAAAACACAAATTTCCGGCGATGTGAACTCGTTATCGTGAAAAAACATTTTTTTCTACAAGGACAACTCTCGTTACCAGAGAAAAACACAAATTTGAACTCGTTAATAAGAAGAAAACATGAATTCGAACTCGCTACTAAAGAAAAACACAAATTTCTACTCGCTATAATGGGAAAACACAAATTTCCGTGCGATGTGAACTCGTTATCGTGGAAAAACATTTTTTCTACAAGGACAACTCGCTACCAGAGAAAAACACAAATTTGAACTCGTTAATAAGAAGAAAACATGAATTCGAACTCATACCAAAAAAAAAACACAAATTTCTACTCGCTATAATGGGAAAACACAAATTTCCGCGATGTGAACTCGTTATCGTGAAAAACATTTTTTCTACAAGGACAACTCGCTACCAGAGAAAACACAAATTTGAACTCGTTAATAAGAAGAAAACATGAATTCGAACTCACAAATTTCTAAAGAAAAACACAAATTTCTACTCATATAATGGGAAAACACAAATTTCCGCGATGTGAACTCATTATCGTGAAAAAACATTTTTTCTACAAGGACAACTCGCTACTCGTGAGAAAAACACAAATTTGAACTCGTTAATAAGAAGAAAACATGAATTCGAACTCATACTCAAAGAAAAACACAAATTTCTACTCAAGTATAATGGGAAAACACAAATTTCCGCGATGTGAACTCGTTATCGTGAAAAAAACATTTTTCTACAAGGACAACTCGCTACCAGAGAAAAAACACAAATTTGAACTCGTTAATAAGAAGAAAACATGAATTCGAACTCGCTACTAAAGAAAAACACAAATTTCTACTCGCTATAATGGGAAAACACAAATTTCCGCGATGTGAACTCGTTATCGTGGAAAAACATTTTTTCTACAAGGACAACTCGCTTACTACGAGAAAAACACAAATTTGAACTCGTTAATAAGAAGAAAACATGAATTCGAACTCGCTACTAAAGAAAAAAAACACAAATTTCTACTCATATAATGGGAAAACACAAATTTCCGGCGATGTGAACTCGTTATCGTGAAAAAACATTTTTTCTACAAGGACAACTCGCTACCAGAGAGAAAACACAAATTTGAACTCGTTAATAAGAAGAAAACATGAATTCGAACTCGCTACCAAAGAAAAACACAAATTTCTACTGCTATAATGGGAAAACACAAATTTCCGGCGATGTGAACTCGTTATCGTGGAAAAACATTTTTTCTACAAGGACAACTCGCTACCAGAGAAAAACACAAATTTGAACTCGTTAATAAGAAGAAAACATGAATTCGAACTCGCTACTAAAGAAAAACACAAATTTCTACTCGTATAATGGGAAAACACAAATTTCCGCGATGTGAACTCGTTATCGTGGAAAAACATTTTTTCTACAGGACAACTCGCTACCAGAGAAAAAACACAAATTTGAACTCGTTAATAAGAAGAAAACATGAATTCGAACTCATACTAAAGAAAAACACAAATTTCTACTCATTATAATGGGAAAACACAAATTTCCGCGATGATGTGAACTCAAGTATCGTGGAAAAAACATTTTTTCTACAAGGACAACTCGCTACCAGAGAAAAACACAAATTTGAACTCGTTAATAAGAAGAAAACATGAATTCGAACTCATACTAAAGAAAAACACAAATTTCTACTCGCTATAATGGGAAAACACAAATTTCCGCGATGTGAACTCGTTATCGTGAAAAAAATTTTTTTCTACAAGGACAACTCGCTACTGTGAGAGAAAAACACAAATTTGAACTCGTTAATAAGAAGAAAACATGAATTCGAACTCGCTACTAAAGAAAAAAAACACAAATTTCTACTCGCTATAATGGGAAAACACAAATTTCCGGCGATGTGAACTCGTTATCGTGAAAAAACATTTTTCTCTACAAGGACAACTCGCTACCGTGAGAAAAACACAAATTTGAACTCGTTAATAAGAAGAAAACATGAATTCGAACTCATACTAAAAGAAAAACACAAATTTCTACTCGCTATAATGGGAAAACACAAATTTCCGCGCGATGTGAACTCATTATCGTGAAAAAACATTTTTTCTACAAGGACAACTCGCTACTGTGAGAAAAACACAAATTTGAACTCGTTAATAAGAAGAAAACATGAATTCGAACTCATACCAAAGAAAAACACAAATTTCTACTCGCTATAATGGGAAAACACAAATTTCCGTGATGATGTGAACTCGTTATCGTGAAAAACATTTTTTCTACAAGGACAACTCGCTACTGTGAGAAAAACACAAATTTGAACTCGTTAATAAGAAGAAAACATGAATTCGAACTCATAAAGAAAAAAAAATTTCTACTCGCTATAATGGGAAAACACAAATTTCCGCGATGTGAACTCGTCATATCGTGAAAAACATTTTTACAAGGACAACTCAACTCGCTACCAGAGAAAAACACAAATTTGAACTCGTTAATAAGAAGAAAACATGAATTCGAACTCAAAAAACTAAAGAAAAAACACAAATTTCTACTCGCTATAATGGGAAAACACAAATTTCCGTGATGTGTGAACTCGTTATCGTGAAAAAATTTTTTCTACAAGGACAACTCTACTTAGAGAAAAAAACACAAATTTGAACTCGTTAATAAGAAGAAAACATGAATTCGAACTCATACCAAAGAAAAACACAAATTTCTACTCGCTATAATGGGAAAACACAAATTTCCTGTGATGTTGGAGGAAATTCACTAGTAGATCTTTGAGTTATCTCATTACAAAGAATCCTAGGTTGCTTGTCCTTCACCAATAACTATGGCTTCACAAACTCGAAAACTAAGAATGTAGTAGGATTGTCAGCCCCCGAGTCTTCCACTGGTCCTTGAAGGGTAGAATTGCCTCTTCACCACCTCCACCACAAACCAACAAATTTTCACACCTAATGATGCTTCACTGTTTTCAAAGAGTTCTTTATAAAATAAAGAATGAATCAAATAAATGATTCAATTGCAAAGCCTTGATTAGGATGATATAATCACAGCCTTGCAGCCTTCAAGTGTGTATGCTTGATGCAAATTGAACACGTAATGCACTTGAAGAAAATAACTAGATCAAGAAACTTTAAGCTCAAGAAGTTCAAAGCAGGTGTTTTTCACCAATGTTATCACTTAAAGTTTATTCCAAAATTCATCATCTTTTCTTGAGTTGAAAGTCCTCTATTTATAGGTAGAATGCATGTGACTTGAATTTGAAATTCAAATGTGACTGCTCTCTTGTATTTGTCCCATCCTCACCGTGACTCATCACTATTCATAGGATCGACACTCGCCAGATTACTTTTGACAAAGGCAATTCGCTCCACCCTTTGACTTGTATCCAATGGATAAAAATATGGATCATCCTAACGCCTTTTTTAATCTCAAATTTTGATTTGCTTGATAAGTCGAGGTAGTTGGTTGTCCTTCTTATCCATGTAACTTCCAAATAATCTTGAATTAATCGAGGTATATATCAAAGAGGTTCATCAGTCTCATCAGAAACTAATCAATCAACAACATCATATTTTTGTCTCAGAAAATATAATGCAATTGATTCCTTTTATCCAACTTTTTATTTGTGAAGTTAGATTACATCATTTTAAATATAACTAAGTTCCAAACATCATCCAACTTGTGGAACTTAGACCTTCTACACAAGGTATATGTAATCGCTTTAGGTCATCACAGCACTTGCCTAAATTCTCGATTCCATATCCTTGACATTAAATACTAAGTTTGATCCCTTAGCCTTCATTTATCGAGTTTGAACCTCACCTTCGCCTTCGCCTTCAAAGAGTTCCTGGCAAGTCTACATCGACCTATCTACCCTATCGATTTAGACCATCACATTGATAAACAATCAAAGAGCCTTTTACAAAGGCTTGTTTGATCAAACCTATTTATGAATCAAACTCTAATAAACCTATACATTTTATCTAGACATCTTTTGCCTTTGCACTATAATAAATAGTATGGCACTCATCATCAAAACTAAGAAATAAGTCCAACAATTTCCCCCTTTTGGTGATGATGCCACTACCCTCACCTAATCAAAGAAAGCAAAAAGATAAAACACAAACAGTAAACAAATTCAGTCAATTCTCATTATAAATATTTGTTCACAGCTTATTACAACTAGATACAAAGAAAGATAAACAAAGATAAGTAGTCGATCTATTGTCTCTTCTCTCTTCTTGTCTAGCCTTCTCACTTTGCTCTTGATAGGCCTCGATCTCTTCTATCATTTCAACCATCCATTCATTCTCAATTAGTGTAAAGTCAATATAAGAATTGACTTGTTTCCACCAATTCCATGCTTCAGCAAGACAAGATTGATCTGATTCACCCTCAAGCCAAACTTCATATACAAATTTCCTTAAATTCATTCAAAGAATCTTTTGCTTTTGTAATTGGCAAGACCTTTTCACCTCTCGCTTACTTCTTCCTACCTCGTATTTGCTCTTAAAGCTTTAATCCTTGCCTCCCAAAACTTCAAACTCAAGAAGGAGTTAAGACCTTCATGAAATCCCATGTCACGATAAGGTCTCCTTCTATTATGAAACTCTTCTTGTACCGTGATAGAGATCATCAAAGTGAGTTGCACTCGCCAGTGCAAAGCTGCCTAAAAGCATTTGTATCATCACCCATCTCTTCAGCAAAGAGTCTAGCAGCCTCCTTTGTCGCAAATATGATTGGCCCTTCTTCCCTTAGTGACATCATCAACAAACGTGAGATGAGGCCATGAATAGCTTCCTCGTGATACTATCACTCGTGTAATTGACCTTCCATAGTTCCAGCTTCTAGTATCAAGTGAAGTAATCCTTGATTGCGTGGTCTCTTCCAAATCTGCTGATCCTTTCAAAGAAGTTTGGGATCAGCATAGCAAAGTTGTTGTGCAAAGAATAAAGCTCAAGCAAGTTTGGGAGCTTCAAAGCAAGCTTGTCAAGTTTCTCATGAATGGAGACAAGTTGATCTTTCAGAAACTTGTCTTTGGCTTTATTTCCAACTTTGATACCCTTTGACATCTAGTATCAAATTATTCATTGCATTTTGAGTAGATGCAAAGTTTGAAGCAAATCAGATTAAGAGATTGTCTATTATCATTTACCATCTTCATCGCTTCTTCAAATCTTCTTTCTTGCTCGCTCCAATTGAGTTCTTAATCGTTGCATATCATTTCTTACGCTTCTAACTCATTGACAACTTCAATTGGCACTCCACTGCCATTCTACTATCAAGAGATCCATCAAGTGCTCCTCAACTCTATATTGTGCCTGTCTTGTCCGCCGATGACCATAGCTCTACTCATATCTCTCCCAAAGGGGGAGGTCCTTCTCAACCATTGCACCAAGAACATCTTCAAGGATAGGATCTTGTGCAAAGTTCTTCAACAACTTCTTCTTCTCCAAAAATTTGAAATTCTTCATCATCAGAGTCATAGTCCAGCAAATGCTCATCCTCATTAATGCAACAGCCTGTCACGACTATCCTTCCCTACAAAGGGCCTTATTCAAAGAGCTTCCACTACAAAGCAGCCTCATCAACAACAAAGGGTTTCCTCCAAACCCAAATCGTTCCAACCTTTGTCCAGTGTCGCTTTGAGACTCAAAGAACTGCACTCCTGCTCCAACCTTTGTCCAGTGCTGTTTGTACCTCAAAGAACCTGCACTCTCCTCTTCAATTTCTCCTGGATTAAATATAGCCTCATTATCCACTTGAAAACCTTCAAGATGACCAATCTTGGTCGTAATCATGGCAGCTTTAGGTGAGAATCCTTCAAAGTCAAATCCACTTTGATATTCAATGGATTCCTCGTAACTAGCACTTGGTTCATTAAAGTCGCAGGTCTTTTCCACATCCAAATCAAGATTCTGCTTATCTTCAAAGCCAGCAAAGAGGCTCTACAACATGAAATGTGCTTGGTTCATCAACCACCTACCAAAGACTCAATGTAATTCCTTCATTGATTAGTGCTTCAGATCATCCATGGTGAGATCTTGTAGATCCTCATCCATTTCTCCAAATTACCGCCTCTCAGCAGATCTACCAAAGATCGCGGATCACAGTACAGTGATGGTACATGTGTTAGTGCAGCCCCACTTGATTCTCCCGGTCCAGAGGGAAAATCTCCTCTACTATCTCATGATGAAGAAGAATCATCATCTCCATCTCTTGATCTCTAAATTTGATACCTCCTCCTTCTGCTCATCAAATAGATCCATCACCTTGATTGCAGCAAGGGTGTATCAACCGTATCCAAAGAAAGTTTTCCACTCCCAACTTGTTAAAAGCCCATTCTTCAAAATCATCATTGGTTCAAAGAAATGGCTTTTGTCTCTTATAGAAACCAAACTTCCATTGAAAATAATCAAAGAATTTGTCAAGTTTGGGATCCACATACTCTTCGCTTTTCTTGCTTTTTTCACATGCCTTTCAAATGGCATGAAAGATCTCCCGAGTAGCTCAGTAGCTTGTTGACCTCCAAAGGTTCCAACAAGCGTATTCATGGTTTCTTCTACAGATGTTTGAAAGTCAAGAGTTGGCCGTGGATTGTACATTTGTACCTACTACTTCCATCTCAGATCACACTTGGTTCCCCCGACTTACATGCTCATCGCCAGGTTAGCAGCAGAACGCTTCTTCCCCCCCGAACTATTGCCAAATTTGCGTGGGTCTTCAACCAAGTCTCCAATCACCTCTTCAACCACCACAAAGAAAGTTCAGTTCGGTGGTTTGTCAGGGTTCTTCAAGGGATACTACAAGAATGCATCTCAGTGGTCAGTAGATCGGCTCAGACATCCTCAACAGATTGCTCAAAAACAACCTGCTCAAAGATCGCGAGACTTGATAACTTCTTCATTTGAGGAATCACCGATAACAACCGGTGGAATGATAGTTAGGGCTCACCAACAAATTCTTCTTCCTCTTCTACTGATGCTTCCTCTTGACTCTTTGAGCTTCCAAGTTTTTCAACTCTTTCCTTTGCCATATTTCTTCTTTTTTGCAACCTCCTTCATCCTCTTGGATAGGGGTTCATCATCATCAACTTTTCTAGTCAATTTTCTTTTTCTACTAGCTTCCTTCCGTTGTTCTCTAAAAATTTCACCAACAGCTTTTTCTTGAAGCTACAAAGCAGTCGTGAACCTCCACTTGACCTCAAAGCACTCATCACCAGCATCTGCTGTTTCCTTCCTTGTTCTCTTTGATTTCAAGACTTCTCAAGTCTTCCTAACATCAAGACTTCTTTCTTTTTCCAAGCAGCTTTCTTTGGTGCAAAGAGTTTGATGGATATCTTCTTAGTTTGTTGAACTCCGCCACCACCAAAGATCACCATCATCTCCATCATCATTATCATCAAGCAGCCTCTCCAAGAATCTCTTCATCATCATCAAGTCCAGAATTGCATAATCAATCTCCTTTTGTATCTCGGACTGATTTATGTCAATCAGTTCAAGGTCAGAACCTCCAAGATGATTCAAAGAGGTCTGAATCATCAAACCTAAGGGTAAGGCCTTTGATTTCCTTTTCCCTAGTTTGTCCTCCTTCGCAACTTTCTTCATATAATGAATAAAGTATCCAGCCCAGTCAAACTTCATGCTCCTGCAGATGATAATCATCAGCTCTATCTTGGGTCCTGATAGAGTATCCATACTGCCAGCTAGCCCAAGTATGTTCTTTGCAATGAGCTTGCTCAAGAGACCGTATTCAATACCAATGTTTTTGCGCATTGATGCCTGGTACGATTTGATAGTTGCATCTGCCTTGATCTGATCTACAAAAGCCATCTTGTCCAATCCCATAGCTTCGTGGATTGATCAACCATCAACAACTTCTTCAAAACCAAACACTTCTCTCAAAGAGATTGAGGAGATTACAAGTTCCTCACCATTCACAAGGGTTTTGAATGCTTCAGCCTTCTTCTATAACAATATTCTTCCGTAAATCAATAACATTGGTGTATGATATCGTTTCTAATCTGATGTTGAGTTTGTTCTCCAAACTCTGCAAACCTTCTTATTCTTCGACCTATATTAATGGCCAGCTCGCTTTGATTTGCATCAACAACATAGCCTCTACACTTTGGCTTGATTCGATTTGAACTTCAACTCTTTCCGCCATTGAAATAAGAAAAAGATGAAGAAGAGTTGCTCTCAAATCAGGTTCACACAAGTAGATTTTGCAGAGATAAAGCAGAAATTGCAAGTGGTGAATTCGCTATGTAATAAATCGATTATATAGACAAGTGGGTAGTTGAAACTCGCTATTGCACGTACATTGAGGTAACCACGATTAAATCTGAATAAATGTCGTCTTGACACGTGGTCCATTACTCCTCCATAACGCTTGTAACCATTGGATGGTTTAACTGTGGTAATAATGGATAAAATAAATATCCCGCCAATATGCTTTTTGACTTTAATAACTTTGATCGAGTAAAGTTCCTTCAAAGAAGGTATCCTCTCAAGAGGTGCCTCAATCATCTGGCCGATAAGCAGCTTCAAAGAACCTCCGATAAAGTACTCGCCGATCCTTGTTTTCTTCTTGTTTTGTTCAATTGATAATACAAGATGAAGTTTAATACCAATGACCGATCCGCAAGTGAGCTCACCCAACATGACAAAGACCAACTCTTTGCAACCTCATTTGCTCAATTGTTCAAACATAAGTACATGGAATTGTTGATACCAATGACTAATCTGCTAAGTGAGCTCACCCAACATAGCAAAGACTAATCCCTTGGTGAATTCCAAGACATTGTCGAATATCACCAATCTTTATAATTCCAAGTTCAAATTTTAATTTGGCAAATCTTTCACTATCAAGTGGCTTAGTGAAAATATCAAAGAAGTTGATCTTCGCAGGAATGTATGTAACCACCACATCTTTCTTTTCAACATGATCTCTTATAAAATGATGTCTCACATCAATGTGCTTGGTTCTTGAATGCAAAACAGATTTTCTCAGATTGCAATTGCACTTGTGTTGTCACACATGATTGGAATTTCCTTTCTTCAATTCCATAATCCCTTAATTGTTGTCTTAGCCATAGTATTTGTGCACAACAACTTCCAAAGAAGAATGTATTCACTTTCAAAGAAAGGGAAGTTGAAATAGAATTCTCTTTCTTGCTAAACCAGAGACCACCTATTTCCCATTAACTGACTATTGTGTTCCTCGAGGTGCTTTTTCTATCAATCTTGCATCCAAAGATAATCGTAATCTGAGTAGGATATTACCTTGAAGCTTCCTTCCTTGGAATACCATATTCCTACTCCCAAAGTCTCTTTAGATACTTAAGAATTCTTTTGACAAAAGACCTAAATGACTTTCTTTAGGTTTGATTGAAATCTTGCACAAACACCTACAAAGAAAGGATATATCAGTCTCACTGGCAAAGGAGATACAAAGAGATCGCCTATCATCCTTCCAGACATAAGTCCGATCAACATCTTTGCCTTCTTTATCTTCATCCAACTGATGTTTGTACTCATAGGAGTTGAATTCTTAGTAAATGCTTTCCATACCAAATTTCTTCAAAGAACTCTTTGGTATACTTGGTTTGATGAATGAAGATTCCATCTTTCAATCCTGCTTTAACTTGCAATCCCAAGAAGTAATTCATTTCTCCCATCATACTCATTTGGAATTTGCTCTTCATTAGATTTGCAAACTTTTCACAAAGTAAATCATTCTCAGAACCAAAAATTATGTCATCCACATAAATTTGTACCAGCAGGGTGCTGTCCCCTTCACTGATTCTGAAAAGTGTCTTGTCAATGGTCCTTTTTGTAAAACCATTGTCCACCAAGAATTGAGATAGTAGTCTCATACCATGCTCTTGGTGCTTGTTTCAATCCATAAAGTGCTTTGTTGAGTCTATACACTTTATCTTCTTGATCTTTAACTTCAAATCCAGGAGGTTGCTGAACATACACTTCCTCCTCTAGGATACCATTCAAAAATGCACTCTTGACATCCATTTGATATACTTTGAAGTTCTTGTATGCAAAGATGTGCCAAAAATAACTGATAGCTTCCAATCTTGCAACAGTGCATAAGTCTCATCAAAATCTATTCCTTCTCGCTTGAGAATAGCCTTTGCAACTAGTCTGCCTTATTTCTAACAATGGTACCAGATTCATCAAGTTTATTTCTCAGATACCCATTTAGTACCAATGATATTTGCATGACTTGGCCTTTCAACTAGTGTCCAAACTTGATTTCTTTCAAATTCATTTAATTCTTCTTGCATAGCAATTATCCAACTGATCTCAAATTGCTTCTTCAACAACTTTGGGTTCCATTTGAGATAGAAAACAAGTAAACATAGCTTCCAGCTTGTCTTCTAGTCCTCACACCTTGTCGTACATTGCCAATAACTTGTTCAAAGTAGGTGATTCCTTAACCATTGTGGATTTTGGTTATTTTGATTTTCGTGAATATCATCTTCGTAGTAGGTCTCAGTAGTTTCTTCTACTGGGGGGTCGTGAGATCCTTGAATTGCTTCGCTTGTTGCATCAAGAACATTGTCACAGGTGTTCACAGGGGGCGAGATCGTAAACTTTTAAGTCATTGAATCTTTCCAAAACTTCAACACAATCTGGATCAGTGATTTGTTGATTTTCAGCAGGTTCACACTCTTTATCTTCCATACCAGTAAACTTAGGTTCATCAAACACAACATTGATTGTTTCTTCATGTTTCAGTGTTCTTTGTTCAAGACTCAATGCTCACGATCAAGAATATCCTAAGAAAATTCCTTCATCTGATTTTGGTTGGAATGTTTTCAAATGAACTTTATGATTTAGAATAAAACATTTGCTTCCAAATGGGTGAAAATAGGATATATTAGGTATCCTTCCATTCCAGATCTCATAAGGTGTCTTCAGCAGCTTCTTGTTTACTGATGTTCTATTTTGTGTATAGCATGTCAGATTTATCGCTTTCAAATTTAATATCTTTCGTAGCAATGCTTCACAAATCATTGTTCTTCCCGCTTCCTTTAATGTCCTTGCTTCTTCTTTCAAAGAACCCCCATTTTGTCGAGGTGTACCAAAGAAGCAAAGAAGTTGATGAAGTACACCATTCTGCTCACAATATTCTCTTATAACTTTGTTGAGAAATTCAAGACTCGATCCGATCTAATCTTTATGATCATAAACTTTTCTCATTTTGTAATCTCTTCAAAAGATTAGGCAAGCTTTGAAGTGTCTCACTTTTCTTGTTCATGAATATCACCCAAGTGTATCTAGAAAAATCATCCACAACCACTAAGGTGTATTTCTTTCCCCGTCACACTTGTTGGAGTTATTGGTCCAAAAGATCCATGTGCATAAGCTCCAACACTCATTAGTTGATTGTTTAGTCTTTGACTTGAAACTTGACTTTATCTCTGCTTACCTTGCCGACATGCATCACATATAGCATCCTTCTTGAATGTGATCTCGTAAACCAACCACTAACTTCTTCTTCACTAACTGATTAATATCATCAAAATTTAGATGATTTAACTTCTTGTGCCATAACCAATTGAGTTCGGATTTGGTATGTACAATCAGCAGTTTCTCGAACTCGCAGAGACCAATCCACAACATACATGTTCTCGCTGCCTTCTACCAGCAAGTACAACTTGATCACCTCTTTCACTAATGACAATACAATTGTTTTTGTCAAAAGTGACCTTGTATCCCATATCACGTAATTGTCCAAAGGTTTCAACAAGTTGTAATCCAAATCCTTCCACATATGCAACATTCTTGATTGTAAGTCCATTTCTCGATAAGTGTGCCATATCCTCTTGTATAGCCAGTGTATTTTTGTTGCCAAAATTCACCCTTGACCATCTTTTGCCACAAAGTTTGATAGATGCAGTGCTTATTCTTTGTCATGTGTCCTGAACATCCACCGCCAAAGTACCGCATACCCTACAAAACAAAGTTAATGTATTTTAGGTACCCAAACTCGCTTGGGTCCATAGTGGTCGATGGCAAGCATGACCCTTGGTATGTTTCCATAAGGTCTTCCCTAAATGTGTCATACTTTGGTTCATACTTTGGTTCATACATGTATTCCACACATCCATAAGTTCTAACAAGAGGTTGTGTAGAACCACATATGTTTTCCCCGCCTTTTGGTACATAATGTCGTTTGAAATGATTCTTGTTATTAGAAACATTTGCATAACCATAGGTGTGTCGTCTTATTAGAACGACCAGTATATATGAGTCTCACGAGGTCTTGTGTAAGTCCTCTGCATTCCATTGCCTAGGTTTTACCCTAGTAGTATGGTTATACTTGATCAAGCTTCTAGCATTAGATGCGTGAATATTCCAATCATTATCAATAGGTGAACAATCTACCTTTCCCCTCGAGATAAGTATCCTTGAATGATCAACATTTTTGGATTTAGGATTCTTATTCTTGGAATATTTCTGCTTCTTTCCTTCCGTGGTCCAAAGCAGAGACTTGGTAGCAGTCCGCTTATCAAGAGGCTTAGAAGGCAAGAAATCCTATTTTTGGATTTATTCTTTTACTAGAGTCGTGACTTCGAGACTTCCGATTTTGCTTCTCAGGCATTCTCATTTGGTTTTACTGCTTCAAAGAATTTTTTATCGAGAGATGGATCTAGTGCAGTGCACAAACTTAGGACCACCTCAGTACTAGGTTCAAGAACTTCATCGGATCCACTCTTGTTAGATTGCCGAGTTCCAAATCCAAGCCCGCCTATCTCCATAAGGCTTTCCCCGATTTGTATGCAGTGATTGGAACAAGATGGTTCAAAGATTCAGAGGTCTGCTGGATGTTCAAAGCAGACTTATGCCGATTCTGGCCCAACATCTTTTCCTTACCTTTGAAAACCCTTAATTCACTTTCAATCTTCCAACTTCTAACTCAAGAGCCTCTTTTTCAAATTTCTTCACAATCTCATAACCAGATTGTATTATCCTTAGTTGATTAAGGATGGCATCCAAAGTCTCATTGTTGTCGAATTTCTAGGATTTGAACCACAAAGTTGATTCACAATCACTTCCAAAGCAGAGTGTTTATAGATACAATGTTGTATACCTCCTCGCCATCCATGTTGGCCATCAAAGCATAATCCTCCATATCAAAGAAACTGTGGCGTGTCATCCGATTCATTTTTTTCCGAGATCCCACTTCATATCCTCGATTCATCTTCAAAGAACCATAGCCTTCTTGCCATGTCTCCTTTGTTGACTCTTGGTCTTCAAAGAGGTCCGACAATCAGTCTAAAATGTCCAGGCTTCTTCTGCAGCTTGAAGCAAAGATAATCGAGTTCCTTGCCTTGTTTCAACTCGTGACAATCCAGTCTGAAGTGTCCTGGTTTCTTGCAATGAAAGCATAGATAGTCATTATCTTTCTTTGGTTCTTCTTTCCTTCTTTCAAGAGGCCTCTTTGTGAAATTTCTTGTAGGGCCTTTCCAAATCTTTCATCATTCTCGATTTTCTTGCTCAAGAGGGGCAATTTGCTCTTGCATTTCATCTAGCATATCATCCTCGTCCTCCCGATGTTTCTTCATGATGTGAAGCACCAATGCAAAGTGGTCTTTGGCTCTTCCTTTTTCCTTCAGCACTAGCTTCTTGCTAAATTCATATGCCTTAAGATCGAGAGAAACAATTTGAAGGTGTCTTCTTCATGCAACTTTCTCATTTCTTCAATTGCAATCACCTTCATTTTCCAAACATCTCTTGTGTAAAGCTTCCAAGATTTTGGTGTTTACTTCCTCTTTTGAATAACTTACACTCAAGCAGAGTAAGTTCATCTAAGATTGCATTGAATCTGACTCCATTTGCTCAATGGTTTCATTAGGTAGCATTTTGAACTTTTGAAACCTTTTCCGGCCACACCGATTTTGTTCTTCTTTATTGCATCGATGCCTTCACAGATTAAGTGAATCTTATCCCAAAGTTCCTTTGCAAATTTGCAATCTTTGACTTTCATGTACATATTGCTATCCAAGGTTCTCGTAGATGATATCAATAGCAATGTTGTTGAGGTTTGCTCTTTTCCTGCCTTCTCTTCCGCATTCCATTCTCTTTTGGTTTAGAATGTACTCAGCTCTACACCCATTCGTTATCGCCTTTGTAATCTCCAAAGGTCCTTCGGGCTTAGTACATCCATCATCTCATCATGAGTAGCAAAGCAAGATATGCCTCGCATTCGACGCTTATACTCATCAAATCTATCAAGAGAGCACATCAACATGGTTCTAGCATACCGTGTGTTATCCATGATGCAAGTCTTGAAAATCAAGAATTTGAAAGAAAGTTTTAAAGAATTTTCACAAGCACAACAAGTAGATTCCTTCGCAATGTAAGCACCGCTCTGATACCAATTGTTGGTCCCTTGAAAAGGCTTTAGTTAAGTTTAGAGGGGTGAATAAACTTAACACTTAAAACTTTGAGTTAACAAATTCACGCAGCAACTTCAATGACTCTCGGCGATACTTCATGAGTCTGCTGAGACCTCATAGACTCACGATAAATGTGAGTTCATCGATACTTCAGATTTGCTGAATTTGTGCAAATGGAATAATATCAAAATTAAGCCTTGTTACTTGTTGTTAAATATGTTACTAAGTATTAGATACTCAAGAGTGTATGTGTGTGATTTCAGCTTGCTAGATTCAGTGAGTTGATATGAATAATGACTAAGTGCAGTAAATAAATGCAGAAAAGTAAGTAGAGAGATTTTATAGTGGTTCCAGTGATGTAATCCTCAGACGTCCACTCTTCTCTCGTGATGTTGGAGGAAATTCACTAGTAATCTTTGAGTTATCTGTTACAAAGAATCCTAGATTGCTTGTCCTTCACCAATAACTATGGCTTCACAAACTGAAAACTAAGAACAGTGTAGATTGCTCAAGCCCCGAGTCTTCCACTGGTCCTTGAAGGGTAGAATTGCCTCTTCACCACCCACCACAAACCAACAGCCTTTCACACTAATGATGCTTCAATGTTTCAACAGAGTTCTTTATAAAATAAAGAATGAATCAAGTAAATGATTCTGGCTTGCAAAGTAGCCTTGATTAGGATGATATAATCACACTGCGCCTTCAAGTGTGTATGCTTGATGCAGCTTGAAACAGAATGCACTTGAAGAAAATAACTAGATCAAGAAATTTAAGCTCAAGTAAGTTCAAAGAGGTGTTTTTCACTCAATGTTATCACTTAAAGTTTATTCCAAAATTCATCATGTTCTTCTTGAGTTGAAAGTCCTCTATTTATAGGTAGAATGCATGTGACTTGAATTTGAAATTCAAATATGACTGCTCTTTGTATTTGTCCCATCCATCGTGATTCGTCACTATTCATAGGATCGACACCAAGTCAGATTACTTTTTGACAAAGGCAAATCATTCCACCCTTTGACTTGTATCCAATGGATAAAAATATGGATCATCCTAACGCCTTTTTTAATCTCAACCTTTGATTTGCTTGATAAGTCGAGAGGTAGTTGGCTGTTCTTATCCATGTAATCTTCCAAATAATCTTGAATTAATCGAGGTATATATCGCCAGGTTCATCATCTGTTGGTAAAACTAATAATCACTAAACATCATATTTTTGTCTCAGAAATATAATGCAAATGAATCTTTTATCCAACTTTTGTTTGTGAAGTTAGATTACATCATTTAATTATAACTAAGTTCCAAACATCATCCAACTTGTGGAACTTAGACTTTCTACACAAGTATATGTAATCGCTTTAGGTCATCACAGACTTGCCTAAATTCTCGATTCCATATCCTTGACATTAAATACTAAGTTTGATCCCTTAGCTTTCATTTATCGAGTTTGAACCCTCACCTTCGCTTCATCTTCACCAAAGAGTTTCGCAGACTAGTTCTATCGACCTATCTACTTACCCATCGACTAGACCACTCTGATAAACATCAATCAATGAATTTTTTTACAAGGCTTGTTTGATCAAACCTATTTATGAATCAAACTCTAATAAACCTATACATTTTATCTAGACATCTTTTGCCTTTGCACTATAAATAAATAGTATGGCACTCATCATCAAAACTAAGAAATAAGTCCAACAAGAAAACTCATGAAAACATGAATTCGAACTCATACCAAAGAAAAACACAAATTTCTACTGCTATAAGGGAAAACACAAATTTCCGCGATGTCAACTCATTATCGTGGAAAAAAACATTTTTTCTAAATACAACTTCGCACTGTGAGAAAAACACAAATTTGAAATATAAGAAAAAACATGAATTCAACTCTGTTACCTAAGAAAAACACAAATTTCTACTCGTTATAATGGGAAAACACAAATTTCCGGCTATGTCAACTCGTTATCGAGGAAAAAACATTTTTTCTACAAGGACAAATCGTTACAGAGAGAAAAACACAAATTTGAACTCGTTAATAAGAAGAAAACATGAATTCGAACTCGTTACCAAAGAAAAACACAAATTTCACGAATGTCAAAACACAAATTTCGTGATGTCAACTCGTTATCAAGGAAAAAAACATTTTTCTACAAGGACAACTCGTTACCGAGAAAAACACAAATTTGAACTCGTTAATAAGAAGAAAACATGAATTCAAACTCGCTACACAAAGAAAAAACACAAATTTCTACTCGTTATAATGGGAAAACACAAATTTCCAAATATGTCAACTGCGTTATCGTGGAAAAAACATTTTTTTACAAGGACAACTCGTTACCAGAGAAAAACACAAATTTGAACTCGTTAATAAGAAGAAAACATGAATTCGAACTCATTACTAAAGAAAAACACAAATTTCAACTCATTATAAAGGAAAACACAAATTTCCGGCGATGTCAACTCGATATCCGGGAAAAAACATTTTTTCTACAAGGACAACTCATTACCAGAGAAAACACAAATTTGAACTCGTTAATAAGAAGAAAACATGAATTCGAACTCGCTACCAAAGAAAAACACAAATTTCTACTCAAGTATAAAGGGAAAACACAATTTCCGCTATGTGTCAACTTAAGAAGAAACGTTATTCGGGGAAAACATTATTTCTACAAGGACAACTCTACACGAGAGAAAAACACAAATTTGAACTCGTTAATAAGAAGAAAACATGAATTCGAACTCATTACCAAAGAAAAACACAAATTTCTACTCGTTATAAAGGGAAAACACAAATTTCGGCGATGTCAACTCGTTATCCGGGAAAAACTTTTTTTCTCGCAAGGACAACTCGTTACCGTGAGAAAACACAAATTTGAACTCGTTAATAAGAAGAAAACATTAATTCAAACTCGTTACCAAAGAAAAACACAAATTTCTACTTGTTATAAAGGGAAAACACAAATTTCCGCGATGTCAACTCATTATCGTGAAAAAAACATTTTTCTGAAAGGACAACTCTTTACCGTGAGAAAAACACAAATTTGAACTCGCTTATATAAGAAGAAAACATGAATTCAACTCACACTCAAGAAAAACACAAATTTCTACTCGTTATGAAGGGAAAACACAAATTTCCGGCTATGTCAACTCGTTATTCAGGTAAAAACATTTTTTTCTACAAGGACAAATCGTTACTAGAGAAAAACAAAAATTTGGACTCGTTAATAAGAAGAAAACATGAATTCGAACTCGTTACCAAAGAAAAAACACAAATTTCTACTCGTTATAAATGGGAAAACACAAATTTCCGGCGATGTCAACTCGTTATCCGGAAAAAACACATTTTTCTGCAAGGACAACTCGTTACCCGAGAAAAACCCAAATTTGAACTCATTAATAAGAAGAAAACATTAATTCAACTCATACAAAGAAAAACAAAAATTTCTACTGTAATAATGGAAAACACAAATTTCCGGCGATGTCAACTCGTTATCGGGAAAAACATTTTTTCTCTACAAGACAACTCGTTACCAGAGAAAAACACAAATTTGAACTCGTTAATAAGAAGAAAACATGAAATCGAACTCATTACTAAAGAGAAACACAAATTTCTACTCAAGTATAGGAAAACACAAATTTCCGCGATGTCAACTTCGGTATCCGAAAAAAACATTTTTCTATGAGGACAACTCTTTACCAGAGAAAAACACAAATTTGAACTCGTTAATAAGAAGAAAACATGAATTCGAACTCGTTACCAAAGAAAAACACAAATTTCTACTACATGGCGCGAATCACAAATTTCCGGCTATGTCAACTCAAGTATTCGGAAAAAACATTTTATCTCGCAAGGACAACTCAGCACTAGAGAAAAAACACAAATGTGAACTCGTTAATAAGAAGAAAACATGAATTTGAACTCAATCAAAGAAAAAACACAAATTTCTACTCGTTATAAAGGGAAAACACCAATTTCCGCGATATCAACTCGTTAACAGGGAAAAAACATTTTTTCTGCAAGGACAACTCGTTACTAGAGAAAAGCACATATTTGAACTCGTTAATAAGAAGAAAACATGAATTCAAACTCGTTACCAAAGAAAAAACACAAATTTCTACTCGTTATAAATGGGAAACACAAATTTCCGGTGATGTCAACTCGTTATCAGGGAAAAAAACATTTTATCTGGAAAGACAACTCGTTACCAGATAAAAACACAAATTTGAACTCGTTAATAAGAAGAAAACATGAATTCGAACTCGTTACCAAAGAAAAAACACAAATTTCTACTCGTTATTAAGGGAAAACACCAATTTCCGGCGATGTCAACTCTTTTTTCAGAAAGAGACATTTTTTCTGCAAGGACATCTCGTTACCAGAGAAAAACAAACTTGAACTCGTTAATAAGAAGAAAACATGAATTCAAACTCGTTACCAAAGAAAAAACAAAAATTTCTACTCGTTATAAAAGGAAAACACAAATTTCGTGGGATGTCAACTCGTTATCAGGGAAAAAAACATTTTCTCTGCAAGGACAACTCGTTACCAGAGAAAAAACACAAATTTGAACTCGTTCATAACAAGAAAACATGAATTCGAACTCGTTACCAAAGAAAAAACACAAATTTCTACTCAAGTAAAGGGAAACACCAATTTCGCGATGTAAACTCGTTATCGTGGAAAAACATTTTTCTACAAGGACAACTCGTTACCAGAGAAAAACAAAAATTTGAACTCGTTAATAAGAAGAAAACATGAATTCGAACTCGTTACCAAAGAAAAAACACAAATTTCTACTTGTTATAAAGGGAAAACACAAATTGTCGGTCATTAGAGCCAACTGCAGAGCTCCGCTTCTACGCTTGTGTGAGGCTCATGCTGACCGTATAATGACTTATTTCAGTAAATACATATTCCATCATGAGTTTTACCATACTGGAATGAAAGCCAGAATCGGGAGGTTTGGCAAGTAACACGTACGATAAGGAACCCCTATGAGGTAAATGGGCTAACGATCGAGCATTTGTGGTTGACAAATGATTTTAATTAAGATTTTAAGTGATTGAATATCAATGATGTTTATCTAAAGTAATTATAGTGTTCAAGGATGATTATTATAGAAATTGAAAAACCAGATTAACTGATTAAACTGGATCAAACCGGATTGAAAAATGACACACTACAATTTATTATAGATTTTATATTGTAAAAAAAATCGAACCCTAAAATACGTTTGGTTTTCGGTTATAATGAAGTAAATTGGTATTTCCCGTATGAAAAACGTCTGATGGTTGAGCTTAGCATTTGATCTGCGACATGCAAATAACTTTCTGTAGACCTAGCTGCTATAGAAATTCAACCTTTAAATGGAATGATAGTGAACAATGGTAGAAATCAGGTAGAAATCAGTAGAAATGGGTCGAAATCGGGTTGAAATGTGTCTAAAATAGTAGAATATTGATTAAAAATGAACTTGGTATAATTTTAACTAAACATACTAGACATATCAACATTTCACAAAATAAATGTTATCCATTCAAATCAATGAGGTCGGGGTTATTGTGAGCCAACTACGAACTCCGCTTCTACACTTGTAATGAGGCCTATGCCGACTGTGATAATGACTTATTTCATTAAATGCATATTCCATCACGAGTTTTACCATACTGGAAGGAAAGACGGAATCGGGAGGTTAGGCACGCAACATGTACGATAAAGAACCCCTGCGAGGTAAATGCGCTAACGATCGAGCATTTGGAATTGATAAATGATTTTAATTACGATTTTATGTGTTTTAATATAAATTATGTTTATTTAAAGTAATTATAATGTTCAAGGATGATTATTATGGAAATTGAAAAACCGGATTAATTGACTAAACTGGATCTAACCGGATTGAAAAATGACACCCTACAGTTTTATAATAAGTTTTTTATCATAAAAAAACTCAAAGCGTAAAATCCGTTTGGTTTCGGTTATAATGAAGTAAATTGGTATTCCCTGTATGAAAAACATCTAATGGTTGACTTAGCCATTCATCTGCGACATGCAAATAACTTTTCTCTAGACCTAGCTGCTATAGAAATTCAATTTATAAATGGAATGAACTATGGTAGAAATCAGGTAGAAATTAGTAGAAATGGGTTAAAATCGGGTAGAAATGTGTCCAAAATAGTAGAATATGAATTAAAAAGGAACTTGGTATAATTTTACATAAACATACTAGACATATCAACATTTCAAAAAATAAAAGTTATCCATTCAAATCATCAAGGTCGGTCACTATTGCCAACTGCAGAACTCCGCTTCTACACTTGTATGAGGATCATGATGACCGTATAACGACTTATTTCATTAAATGCATATACCATCATGAGTTTTACCATACTGGAAGGAATGCCGGAATCGGGAGGTTCGGCACGCAACACGTACGATAAGGAACCCCGGCGAGGTAAATGCGCAAATGATCGAGCATTTGGAATTGAAAAATGATTTTATTTACGATTTTAAGTGATTGAATATCAATGATGTTTATTTAAAGTAATTATAGTGTTCAAGCTTGATTATGAAATAAATTGAAAAACCGGATTAACTGATTAAACTGGATCAAACCGGATTGAAAAATGACACACTACAGTTTTATAATAGATTTTTTATTGTAAAAAAATCGAACTGTGAAATCCATTTGGTATTCGGTTATAATGAAGTAAATTGGTATTCCCCGTTTGAAAAATGTCTAATGGTTGAGCTTAGCCTTCGATCCACGACATGCAAATAACTTTTCTCTAGACCTAGCTGCAATAGAAATTATAATCTATATATGAAATGATAGTGAACTGTGGTAAAAATCAGGTAGAAATGGGTCAAAATCGGGTTGAAATAAGTCCGAAATAGTAGAATATGGATTAAAAAGGAACTTGGTATAATTATACCTAAACATACTATACATATAAACATTTCACAAAATAAATGTTATCCATTCAAATCAGCGAGGTCAGTCACTATTGCCAACTGCAGAACTCCGCTTCTACACTTGTATGAGGCTCATGCTGACCGTATAATGACTTTTTTCATTAAATGCATATTCCATCATTAGTTTTACCATACCGATGGAAACTGAATCGAGGTTTGGCAAGAACACGCATTTATAAGGAACCCCTGCGAGGTAAATGCGCTAACGATCGAGCATTTGGAATTGATAAATGATTTTATTTACGATTTAAAGTGATTAATATCAATGATGTTTATTTAAGTAATAATAGTGTTCTAGGATGATTATTACAGAAATTGAAAAACCGGATTAACTGAATAAACTGGATCAAACCGGATTGAAAAATAATACACTACAGTTTTATAATAGTTTTTTTATTGTAAAAAATCAAACCGTAAAATCCGTTTGGTTTCGGTTATAATGAAGTAAATTGTTATTCCCCGTATGAAAAACATCTGATGGTTGAGCTTAGCCGTTGATCCGCGACATGCAAATAATTTTTCTCGAGACCTAGCTGCTATAGAAATTCAATCTATAAATGGAATGATAGTGAAGTGTGGTAGAAATCAGGTAGAAATGAGTAGAAATTGGTCGAGATCTAGTAGAAATGAATCCAAAATAGTAGAATATAGATTAAAACGGAACTTGGTATAATTTTACCTAAACATACTAGACATATCAACATTTCACAAAATTATGTTATCCATTCAAATCAGCGAGGTCGGTCATTAGAGCCAAGTGCAGAGCTCCGCTTCTACGCTTGTATGAGGCTTGCTGACCGTTTAATAACTTATTTCATTAAATGCATATTCTATCATGAGCTTTACCATACTGGAAGGAAAGCCGGAATCGGGAGGTTAGGCACGCAACACGTACGATAAGGAACACCTTCGAGCTAAATGCGCTAACGATCGAGCATTTGGGATTGATAAATGATTTTACACTTGAATGAGGTTCATCCTGGCCGTATAATGACTTATATCATTAAATACAGATTCCATCATGAGTTTTACCACACTGTAATGAAAGCTTGAATCGGGGAGGTTTGGCAAGTAACACGTATGATAAGGAACCCTATGAGGTAAATGCGCTAACGATCGAGCATTTGTGTTGGCAATTTTTATAATTACAATTTTAAGTGATTGAATATCAATGATGTTTATTTAAAGTGATTATAGTGTTCAAGGATGATTATTACAGAAATTGAAAAACCGGATTTGCTTATTAAACTGGATCAAACCGGATTGAAAAACGACACACTACGGTTATATAATATTTTTTTTATTGTAAAAAAATTGAACCGTAAAATCCGTTTGGTTTTCGGTTATAATGAAGTAAATTGTTAATCCCCGTATGAAAAATGTCTGATGGTTAAGCTTAGAATTTGATCCACAACATGCAAATAACTTTTTTGTATACCTAGCTGCTATTGAAATTCAATCTATAAATGGAATGATAGTGATTTGTGGTAAAAATCAGGTAGAAGTGAGTAGAAATGGGTCGAAATCGGGTATAAATGAGTCTAAAATAGTAGAATATGGATTAAAAAGTAACTAGGTATAATTTTACCAAAACATACTAGACATATCAAAATTTCACAAATAAATGTTATCTATTCAAATCAACGAGGTAGGTCATTATAGCCAACTGCATAACTCCGCTTCTACACTTGTACGAGGCTCATGCTGACCGTATAATGACTTATTTCATTAAATGCATATTTCATCATGATGTTTACCATACTGGAAGGAAAGCCGGAATCGGGAGGTTAGGCACGCAACACGTACGATAAGGAACCGCTTTGAGGTAAATACGCTAACGATCGAGCATTTAGGATTGATAAATGATTTTAATTATGATTTTAAGTGATTTATTATAAATGATGTTTATTTAAAGTAATTATAGTGTTCAAGGATGATTATTTTTGAAATTGAAAAACCGGATTAACTGACTAAATTGGATCTAACCGGATTGAAAAATGACACACTACAACTTTATAATAGGTTTTTTATTGTAAAACAATAGAACCGTAAAATCCGTTTGGTTTCGGTTATAATGAAGTAAATTGGTATTCCCCGTATGAAAAACATCTTATGGTTGAGATTAGCCTTTGTTCCGAGACGTGTATATACCTTTTCTCTAGGCCTAGCTGCAATAGAAATTCAATCTATAAATGGAATGATAGTGAACTGTGGTAGAAATCAGGTAGAAATGAGTAGAAATGTGTCGAAATCGGGTAGAAATGAGCCCATAATAGTAGAATATGGATTAAAAAGGAACTTGGTCTAATTTTAGCTAAACATACTAGACATAAGTTATTATACGGTCAGCATGAGCCTCATACAAGTGTAGAAGCTGAGTTATGTTGTTGGCTCTAATGCCGACCTCGCTGATTTGAATGGATAACATTTATTTTGTGAAATGTTGATATGTCTAGTATGTTTAGTTAAAATTATACCAAGTTCCCTTTTAATCCATATTCTACTATTTTAGACTCATTTCAACCCGATTTCGACCCATTTCTACTCATTTCTACCTGATTCTACCACAGTTTCACTATCATCCCATTAAATGGATGAATTTCTATTGCAGCTAGGGCTACAAGAAAAGTTATTTGCATGTCGCAGATCAAATGCTAAACTCAACCATCAGACGTTTTTCATACGGGGAATACCAATTTACTTCATTATAACTGAAAACCAAACGGATTTTAGGGTTCAATTTTTTTACAATATAAAACCTATTATAAAATTGTAGTGTGTCATTTTTCAATCCTGTTTGATCCATTTAATCAGTTAATCCGATTTTTCAATTTCTATAATAATCATCCTTGAACACTATAATTACTTTAAATAAACATCATTGATATTCAATCACTTAAAATCGTAATTAAAATCATTTGTCAACCACAAATGCTTGATCGTTAGCCCATTTACCTCATAGGGGTTCCCTATCGTATGTGTTACTTGCCAAACCTCCCGATTCCGGATTTCATTCCAGTATGGTAAAACTCATGATAGAATATGTATTTAGTGAAATAAATCATTATACGGTCAGCATGAGCCTCATACAAGCGTAGAAGCGTAGCTCTGTAGTTGGCTCTAATGACCGACCTCGCTGATTTGAATGGATAACATTTATTTTGTGAAATGTTGATATGTCTAGTATGTTTAGGTAAAATTATACCAAGTTCCTTTTTAATCCATATTATACTATATTGGACTCATTTCTCCTCGATTTCAACCCATTTGTACTCATTTCTACTTGATTTCTACCACAGTTCACTATCATTCCATTTATAGATTGAATTTCTATTGCAGCTAGGTGTAGAGAAAAGTTATTTGCATGTCGTGGATCAAAGGCTAAGCTCAACCATCAGATGTTTTTCATACAGGGAATACCAATTTACTTCATTATAACCGAAACCATGAGTTCTACCATACTAGAAGGAAAGCTGGAACCGGAAAGTTTGGCACGCAACACGTATGATAAGGAACCTCTTCGATGTAAATGCGCTAATGATCGAGCATTTGGGATTGATAAATGATTTTAATTACGATTTTAAGTGATTAAATATCAATGATGTTTATTTAATGTAATTATAGTGTTCAAGGATGATTATTATAGAAATTGAAAAACCGGATTAAGTGACTTAACTGGATCTAACCGGATTGAAAAATTACACACTCCAGTTTTATAATAAGTTTTTTATTGTAAATAAATCGAATCATGAAATCCGTTTGGTTTCGGTTATAATGATGTAAATTGGTATTCCCCGTATGAAAACATCTGATGGTTGAGCTTTGCCTATGAACCGCGACATGCAAATAACTTCTCTGTAGGCATAGCTGCAATTAAAATTCAATATATAAATGGAATGATAGTGAACTGTGGTAGAAATCAGGTAGAAATGGGTCGAAATCGGGTAGAACTGAGTACAAAATAATAGAATATGTATTAAAAAGAAACTTACCTAAACATACTAGACATATCAACATTTCACAAAATAAATGTTATCCATTAAAATCAGCGAAGTCGGTCATTCGAGCCAACTGCAGAACTCCGCTTCTACACTTGTATGAGGCTCATACTAACCGTATAATGACTTATTTCATTAAATGCATATTCCATCATGAGTTTTCCCATACTGTAAGGAAATCCGGAATCGGGAGGTTTGGGCACGCAACACGCATTTATAAGAACACCGCGAGGTAAATGCGCTTAACGATCGAGCATAATAGAGATTGATAAATGATTTTAATTACTATTTTAATTGATTTAATATCAATGATGTTTATTTAAAGTAATTATAGTGTTCCAGGATGATTATTATAGAAATTGAAAAACTAGATTAATCGATTAAACCGGATCAAACCGATTCAAAATGACACACTACGCTTTTTTATAATAGGTTTTTATTGTAAAAAAATTGAACCGTAAAACCGCTTGGTTTCGGTTATAATGAAGTAAATTGGTATTCCCCATATGAAAAAATCTGATGGTTGAGCTTAGCCTTTGTTCTGCGACATGCAAATAACTTTTGTCTAGACCTAGCTGCATTAGAAATTCAATCTATAATTGGAATGATAGTGAACTTTGGTAGAAATCAGGTAGAAATGAGTAGAAATGGGTCGAAATTGAGTAGAAATGAGTCCAAAATAGTAGAATATGGATTTAAAAGGAACTTTCTATATATTTACCTAAACATACTAGACATATCAACATTTCACAAAATAAATGTTATCCATTCAAATCAGCGAGGTCGGTTATTAGAGCCAACTGTATAGCTCTGCTTCTATGCTTGTATGAGGCTCATGCTGACCGTATAATGACTTATTTCATTAAATGCATATTCAATCATGAGTTTTACCATAATAGAAGGAAAGCTGGAATCGGGAAGTTTGGCACACAACACGTATGATAAGGAACCCATGCGAGGTAAATGTGCAAATGATCGAGCATTTAGGATTGATAAATGTTTTTGATTACGATTTGAAGTGATTAAATATCAATGATGTTTATTTAAAGTAATTATAGTGTTCAAGGATGATTATTATAGAAATTGAAAAAACCGGATTAACTGATTAAACTGGATCAGACCGGATTGAAAAATGACACACTACAGTTTTATAATAGGTTTTTTATTGTAATAAAATCGAACCGTAAAATCCGTTTGGTTTCGGTTATAATGAAGTAAATTGGTATTCCCCGTATGAAAAACATCTGATGGTTGAGCTTAGCCTTTGATCAGCGACATGCAAATAACTTTTCTCTAGACCTAGCTGTAATAGAAATTCAATCTATAAATGGAATGATAGTGAACTGTGGTAGAAATCAGATAGAAATTAGTAGAAATGGGTCGAAATCGAGGAGAAATGAGTCAAAAATAGTAGAATATGGATTAAAAAGGAACTTGGTATAATTTTACCTAAACATACTAGACATATCAACATTTTACAAAATAAATGTTATCCATTCAAATCAGCGTGGTCGGTCATTAGAGCCAACTACAGAGCTCCGCTTCTACGTTTGTATGAGGCTCATGCTAACCGTGTAATGATTTATTTTAATGAATACATATTCCATCATAAGTTTTACCATTCTGGAATGAAAGCCGGAATCAGGTGGTTTGGCAAGTAACACGTACAATAAGGAACCTCTATGAGATAAATGGGCTAACGATCAAGCATTTGTGGTTGACAAAATGATTTTAATTACGATTTTAAGTGATTGAATATCAATGATGTTTATTTAAAGTAATTATAGTGTTCAAGGATGACTATTATAGAAATTGAAAAACCGGATTAACTGATTAAACTGGATCAAATAGGATTGAAAAATGACACACTACAATTTTATAATAGGTTTTATATTGTAAAAAAATCGAACCCTAAAATCCGTTTGGTTTTCGGTTATAATGAAGTAAATGGGTATTTCCAATATGAAAAACGTCTGATGGTTGAGCTTAGCATTTGATCTGCGACATGCAAATAACTTTTCTTGTAGACCTAGCTGCAATAGAAATTCATCCATTAAATGGAATGATAGTGAACTGTGGTAGAAATCAGGTAGAAATGAGTAGAAATGGGTCGAAATCGGGTTGAAATGAGTCTAAAATAGTAGAATATGGATTAAAAGGGAACTTGGTATAATTTTAACTAAACATACTAGACATATCAACATTTCACAAAATAAATGTTATCCATTCAAATCAGCGAGGTCGGTCATTAAAGCAAACTGCAGAACTCCGCTTCTACACTTGTATGAGGCTCATGCTGACCGTATAATGACTTATTTCATTAAATGCATATTTAATCACGAGTTTTACCATACCGTAAGGAAAGTGTCGAATCGTAAATTTTGGCATGCAACACGTATGATAAGGAAACTCATGTAGGTAAATGCGCTTAATGATCGAGCATTTGGGATTGATAAATGATTTTAAGTGATTAAATACCAATGATGTTTATTTAAAGTAATTATAGTGTTCAAGGATGATTATTATAGAAATTGAAAAACCGGATTAACTGACTAAACTGGATCTAACCGGATTGAAAAATTACACACTGCAGATTTATAATAAGTTTCTTATTGTAAATAAATCGAATCGTAAAATCCGTTTGGTTTCGGTTATAATGATGTAAATTGGTATTCCCCGTATGAAAACATCTGATGGTTAAGCTTAGCCTTTGAACCGCGACAAGCAAATAACTTGTCTGTAGGCATAGCTGCAATTGAAATTCAATATTTAAATGGAATGATAGTGAACTGTGGTAGAAATCATGTAGAAATTAGTAAAAATGGGTATTGTTGGTCCCTTGGAAAGGTTAACACAAGTTTAGAGGGGGGGTGAATAAACTTGACACCAAAAATATTCCTGAGCTGGAAAAGCCCCAGGAACTGAGTTTCTCTGAAACTCAAACTGATCTTTAGTTCAGTTTTGTTCCTGTCCCTTAACTTGTGCAGAGTTCAGTTAGCTCAACTGAATATAAGTTAATGCTGACTTATATTTAGTCTTGTCAACTGGCAACGGATAAAACTAGCCTTTAACAACTAGTTAATTATGTTTCAATATGAAAATTATGTAATTAAAACTATAATGAAATAAATGAATGCATGAAGTAAATGGACAAGTGTTATAGAGGTTCCGTGGTGTAATCTCACAATCCTCTCTTCCTCGTGATGCGGAGGAAAATTCCACTAGAACTTCTTTGAGATGGCCCGTTACAAAAAGTTCTAAACCGATAGTCCTTGACTAATCCATAGCTTCACTATCTAAACACTTGTAGAGCAGGTGGGATTGTCGCTCTTCAACCGCTTGAATCACTGGTCCTTGGAGAGTGGTATTGCCTCTTCACCACCATCACAAACACAGTCTTTCCCCGATCGCACTCAACTCGCCCTTCACACCTTCTGGTGTTTCACAGCCTAAAAACTTTGATAAAATCAAAGTTGAGACTTTGAATCAATAACTATGATTCAACTGTTATTTGAGCTTTTCTTCTGGATGTTTAATTTAAACACGGCTCTGTATTTCTTCAAATGTTAGATCTTGAATCTGCTTGAATATGCTTGAACACTTTGAAGAAATTTCTTGATCTTGCAATTAAGTACTTAGCAGGTATTCTTTCGAATTTGGCTTTCCCCCTTAATTTGATCTTTCTTGACTAGATAGATTCCTTTTTAATTTTCTTGCTTAATATCATATACCGCACTCCACACTTTTTGGTGTTATAGAGGTAGTCTATTTATAGGGGTTCATTCAATGTTCATCCTGCTTGTAACGGCTATATTTTATGACCGTCCCTCCATTGTCAAGAATCTCATCCAATGAAATTGTTTTCTTTACAACGCTCGATTGCACTTTTTAGTTTGTTGGATGGTCGACTCATAAAACAAATGCTTCCTTATCGCTTTTATAATGAAGTTTTTCATTTGTCGGGCTTCTAATCGAATAGAGCGTTAATCGAGATTTTACTCTTCTTCAAATATCAAGATCTCCGCCATCTCGATTATAATTGACTTAATCGAGTACACCATGACACATTTATCATCTAAGAATTCATTGTCCTTATGATTCTTAGGTCTTCATACAAGATCTATAAAGTCGGTTCGTGCACTACAATCTTGCCTCAAGTCCAACTTTACAGCCTCGATTTGTAATCTTCATAATCGAGTTTGAACCTCAGCCTCTTCATTCTTCAATCTTCTGTTGTGTGCTCATTTGTCGCTTTCTTGTAGAATTACAATTAGATTAAATATCGCTTTTCATTTCTCGGTTCCAGCCTTAGAACTATTACAAAGGCTTGTCTGATTTAACTTATACAAATATCGACTTCTAATAAATCCTATACATTGATATCTAGACTTATTTTTGCTTTGCACTATAATAGCTAGTTATGACACTTCATCAATGGGGTTAAGAATAACTAACAAATAAGTGATGAATCATCATCAAAACATAAACTTTATTTCCAACAATTTCCCTTTTGATGATGTCAATACCCTCCTTTAAAAGCAATGCAAAAGATAAAAGACAAAATACAAAGAAACAACACTATGAATCGAAAACTCGAAACTTTAATTGATAGCCGAGTTACAAAGTTTGAATAATAAAATACAACATAAGTAAAAACAACTAAATTCGCTTCTCGTTGATTATCATAGTTTTCCGCAATAATTTTCATTTCATCATTTGTGGTCGAATGTTCAATTCCATGAAAGCTTGCCCAAATGTTCCATGACTCGAGATAAAATTTTTTCTTGAAGAATTTGCTTTTGAATAGAATCGCAAATGTAAAGACCATGTCCTTAGTCTTTCATTGGTGGTCGTCTCGTGAGTTTGAACAAATTCGGTTCACCTTTTCAACTTTCTTTGAAACTCTATCTAAGGTGCCATCCGCTTCCCATTTCTTCATTTATTCCAATAGTACACTAGTATCTTCTCGATGTAGAAATGTTTCAAGAGATTCTTCTTTGATACTCCTTCTCTCTCGTAAGTTCTTGAATAGATTGTAGAGACGAGAATCCAGACTCAACTCTTTTGTCGCTTGGTTCCGAGTATTTAACAATCGCCATCTCATCATCAAGAAAATCTCCTCTTGCTTTCTTCCCACTCAACTTATCATCAACATTTGTGAGTGCTTGTGGCATTTCAAATGCATGGACTTTTAAGATATCCAAACTTTCCCTTATTGACATCATCTTATTAATCGCTTTTGATGTAAGCATTCAATGTTTGTTGAGTTGATGCCAATATGGTTTGAGCCACAACTCAGTCCTTTAAGCCCTGCTCCATTAAGAACATTCATCAACTAGATTACCGAGAATGCCTTCCTATCTCTGCCTTGAGTTTCATTTTTCTTGTGACATGTTCAAAGGGTTGTTTTCCTAATCTCAAGCAGAGTGGTTTGACAAATTGTCATTCACAAAGGTCCATCTTCTTTCAAGCTTGGATCTTTCATCTTGATCGGCTTCTAAGGATTTTAAAACTTTTCCAAATAAGCTTTTATCATCCTTTTGAATTCCGAGTATCTCATTGTGATAATACCTAATGAGATCAATTTGAGTAGAACATCTTGTGAATTTCCTCCTTGTTGTTCCTTTGATTTGCTTGTCTCAAATTGTTAATTCAAATTGCTTGTGAGGTGAGAAAACAACTTCCTTCGCTTTTTCTCTGCTTAAATTCAAATTGATTGTCTTTCCTCTTCCGATCAAGCTCGGCCTTCCTCCAATCTTGATGAATCAATAACTTTTGTGGGTGATGATGTACTTCAATTTCATCATCCGATTCTTCCGTATGTCCGCCAAAGTTCTTGCTATTTCAAGTGTGGATTTATCGGTGGGAGATTGGTAGCCTCCTTCCGCTTTTTGTCCAAATTGTGCTCGATAAGCTGTGAGCTTGAGCTTCCCGCCTCCACCGTAACTACTAGAGTCTTCATCAAGATTTCGCTCTGCGCTTTCCTTTCTTGTATAGAGGCAAGAATCCCTTTTGTATGTCGTGATCTTCCTCAAAATCATCATCAACATTCTTCTTAGAACTTCCACTGGTTATGGCTTCCTTCCAATAGCTGTTACTGATCAATCCTTGATCTAGGAATTCTTCGGTATTGATTATCTCCATCAAACTTGTAATGTTGTACAGATTGAATACCCATTTCTCAATAATCTCCATTTCTCGCACGCTGACTTCTTTGATTATCTATAGAATCGAACATCCAAGTTCTCAGATTCTTGCAATCGCTCATAATCGCCTTTCATAAGTTCTGTATGATCAGATGGGTATTTAAATGGTGTAAGGGTGTCCTTGGATTCTCTTGTGATCTCATGATCTTCTACTTGAGTAGGAGCTTCAATTTGTACGGGATCATCGCTTGCATAAGATTTGTTCTGTGGTTTCTCCCTCAAAGAATGTTTGGGACAACTGATGTTCCTTTTCAATATCGTAAATCGAGATTATTGGCTCGCCTTTGCGTAACTTTTTCACTTGCATCTTCTTCAATCGCTTGTTTTTCACTTTGCTCAGTTCCAATTCAATAACTCGAACTTCTTTCATTGTGTGTTCGGGCTGGGTTCAACTTCATGAACTTGTTCATCCAATTGAATAAGCTTGGTTGATTCTCGCTTTCGCTTCAAATTTCTTTTCTTCAAATTTGAGGAGCTGAAAATTCTTTAGCAGTTTCCTCTTGTTCCAAACTGGCTACAGATTCTTGAGGAGTAGACTTGGACTTTGAAAGCAACATAAGCATGTTCAATGTTGTTTCATCAATCAGTCTTTCATCACAATCGATTCTTCATTATCGGCTCGCCTCGTGGTATGTTCCCCGAAAGTTACAAATTTCTTTCTGCAAATCGCCAACACAATCATTCTCTCGCTGACAACTTCGGCTTTTCATTATTTCCATTTCTCGTGAATGCATAGCTTCTTCTTGAGTTGGTAAACCTCGCCATCAAAACTGAATAGATTCGTGAGATTAACTTTAGTTTGTATCTGTTACCGATCTCACAAAGAACTTCATTCTAGCTTCTCGAGTTGATGACATTTCTATTGGTTTCTCGTGAACTAGACTCGCTTAACCCTTTCCTGCTTTCTTCTAATCGCTTTTTCTTTCTTTAAGTCTTCAATTTGTGCCAACACTTCATCTCCAGCTGCAGTGTTCTCTTCGATTTCTCGCTTTTCTTCTTCTTGAGTTCAAATTCGCTTTCGTCAAATTTTCCTTTTCTTGCTTTTTCTTCCTTGATGGCAATATTTCCACAAGAATTGGTGTTTCTTTTCTCTTAGCAACTCCAAAGTGATCGAGTATCCTCTCGACTACTTAACGCAAGAGTCTTCTTTGTGATAAATCGTCCTTTCTTCACATCGGTCTTCTTTTGGGTACATCAATTGATCGTGCTATCAATTGATCAAACAAATACCTTGCCCAATTGAAATCATTTTCAAACAAAATAACATATAACAAATCTAGTTTTGCTCTGTATAGATTGTCAAGTTTCCAAGATTCTCAATTATGCAATTTGCCGCTACTTTGAGAGAAAATTAAATTATGGCTTAAGAGTTCGTGCTCCCCACTCAGTATGACGCGCATTCTCCATTAATTGCTATATCTTCCATAACTTCTTTATGTTCCTTAGTTAGCTTAATGGTCAATGCTCCTCCGATTTGTCAAACCCAAAGATTTCGCACTAAATCTTCATGACTTTGATTTCCTTATCACCGATAAGCGCTGGTGATATAGGTTTGTGTGTCTTCTCCTTCTACAGCTTGTTCTACCAAATTGATAGAAGTCTCCTGATGCTTTCTAAGCACACACTTTTTAGATCGATGTTGAAGACAAATTTTCCAATCCTTTAATTTTCCGGATTTTTGTCGCAATAGAATTGATTCAGAGTTTGATCAACATACTTTGCAATATATTGATCAAGAGAAACGATCATTCCAGTTCAACATGAGTGAAGGTCATTTTTCCGATTTGATTGAAAATTTGAAAATTTGAAATTCGTAGAGTAGATTTAGAATTCAAGCGAAAGAATTTATATAAAAGAAAATTCGGGTATTTATAATTTGGAGTGGGGGTAGTTAAGAATTGAGTGGGATTTAAAACGCCTTGTCATAAATGTGTTGAGATTAAGTAAGTGGGTGAATGGAAATTATGAACGGTTTGGATTGAGAAGGACCACGCTTTTCTTGATAACCGTAGCTAGATAAAAGTGAATAAAGAAGGTACGTGTATCAACAAATTGATACGCCGCTTTGTCCTTATGTCAATTCAAAACTCGGGCCAGAATATAACTCGCCAGTTTTGTGAATTGCATTTCTCGCTTCTCGCTAGTGTTGTTTCTCTTGCAAAACAAAGTGAGAAATTTTTGGTACCCATATCTTCTTGGGTCCTAACTGATTAGCTTTTGATGGTACAACTTTATTTTTAACTTTATACCTCTCTTGACATTTTGACTAAGTGAAGTCGGGCCACAAACTTTTCTGCTTTGTCATAACAGCTTTAAATTTGTTCACTTTGTGAAACCGATGTGATGATCTATTCCAATCTTCATCTGGAAATAATCTTCCTTCCTCCTAATCTATTATTCCATGAATAATCTTCATTCTTAGATGGATATGACTTGAAGATTTTTCTTATCGATTTCGGATCGCTTTTACTATTTTCACTTTCCTGAGTCTTTCAAAGAAAACTGTGGCTTGGTGAATTTTACCACCGATTTTTCGCTTTTCTCAGATTGTGCATTTGGTCGTGCTAAGTATCTATTAGTTCTAATAACTTTATCGCTTTTTCGAGTTTTGACTCATTGAGCAAATCACAAATTTTATTGCAATTGATCTTGGTCTAAACTTAGAATAGTATCGATTATCAAACCCTAAAACCGATCTATCTCCAAATGGTTTTCCTGGTTTGAATCGAACTTTGGAAATTGGATCAACTGATGATTCACTGATGTTTATAACCTTTGTTGGTTCATCAGTTGGTTGAATTACCTTGGTTTCATTATTAGTCTTGATTAGATTGATTTCAGCATTCAATCTTGAAATTTCGATTTCAATAACTTTTTCTCCTTTTTGACATTCTCATAATTCCTTTGAGTAATCTCTAATTGCTTTATGAGTATGTCCAAGGTTTCATTGAAATCTTCATTTCTTTGATTGTTCAGTATAGTGTAAGATTTGAATGTAGATGCACTTACCTCTTGATGTCTGATAGATGAACCTTCTGTTGAGAAATCATCACTGATTACAACTTGTTTTCCTTTATCAACAGCATTCGCCTGTGTAGCTCCTAGCAGTATGATTTCTTCATCACTTTCACCTCCATGGCTTGTAGGTAGAGTCTCACCAATATTTATGGCTTTTGCAATCGATGGATCTCCAAGTTAGCTTTTCTTCTATAGAATCGCCACTCGTAGTAACTCTCTTCGCTTCTTCCGAAAGATCACTTAAGGATGGAAATCCTCCGATTCATCATCAATATTCGTGATTTAACTCAATGCCTTCATCATAATCGAAATGAGGTTCCGGATTTGTGTGTGAGCTCGTAGTACTGAATCTTTCAAATACTTGATCCTGGAAGTCATAGACAACATTTTGCAAATAGTCAGTTAGGGGGTTATTTAGCCAATTTCTAATTCTAGATGTATCCATTAAAACTAGATGAACTGAAATAGTGAAGGGTTTTCAACAACTGGTTGCTTGTATCGGAAATAACTGATGGTCGCATTTCAAATAGACTAAGCGATATTGATCAAGAATGGATCTCTTCAAAATGTAAGCACCGCTTTGCTCCAATACCAATTGTTGGTCCCTTGGAAAGGCTAACACAAGTTTAGAGGGGGGGTGAATAAACTTGACACCAAAAATATTCCTGAGCTGGAAAAGCCCCAGGAACTGAGTTTCTCTGAAACTCAAACTGATCTTTAGTTCAGTTTTGTTCCTGTCCCTTAACTTGTGCAGAGTTCAGTTAGCTCAACTGAATATAAGTTAATGCTGACTTATATTTAGTCTTGTCAACTGGCAGCGGATAAAACTAGCCTTTAACAACTAGTTAATTCTGTTTCGATATGAAAATTATGTAATTAATACTATAATGAAATAAATGAATGCATGAAGTAAATGGACAAAAGTTATAGAGGTTCCGGTGGTGTAACTCTGCCAATCCTCTCTTCCCTCGTGATGGAGGAAAATTCCACTAGAACTTCTTTAGAGATGGCCGGTTACAAAAGTTCTAAACTAATAGTCCTTGACTAATCCATAGCTTCACTATCTAAACACTTGTAAACAGTGGGATTGCTGCTCTTCAATTGTTTGAATCACTGGTCCTTGGAGAGTGGTATTGCCTCTTCACCAGCTCATCACAAACACAGCTCTTCCCCGATCGCACTCAACCGCCCTTCACACCTTCTTGGTGTTTCACAAATTAAACCTTTGATAAAATCAAAGTTGAGACTTTGAATCAATAACTATGATTCAAGCGTGATTTGAGCTTTTCTTCCTCGATGTTTAATTTAAACACGGCTCTATATTTCTTCAAATGTTAGATCTTGAATCTGCTTGAATATGCTTGAACACTTTGAAGAAATTTCTTGATCTTGCAATTAAGTACTTAGCAGGTATTCTTTCGAATTTGGCTTTCCCCTTTAATTTGATCTTTCTTGACTAGATAGATTCCTTTTTAATTTTCTTGCTTAATATCATATACCTGCACACACGCTTTTTGGTGTTATAGAGGTAGTCTATTTATAGGGGTTCATTCAATGTTCATCCTACTTGTAACGGCTATATTTTCTCGACCGTCACTGTTTGTCAAGAATCATCCAATGAAATTGTTTTTTTACAACGTTCGATCGCATTTCAGCTTATTGATGGTCGACTCATAAAATGTTGTTTCCTTATCGCTTTTTATACTTTGAGTTTTTCATTTGTCGCTTCCTAATCGAATAGGAGCATTAACTGAGATTTTACTCTTCTTCAAATATCAGTACTCCAGTTTTCATCTGATTATAATTGACTTAATCAAAGTACACCATGACACATTTATCATCTAAGAATTCAATGTCCTTATGATTCTTAGGTCTTCATACAAGATCTATAAAGTCAGTTCAGGTCACCACAATCTTGCGTGAAGTCCAACTTTACAGTCTCGAATTGTAATCTTCATAACTGAGTTTGAACCCTCAGTTCTTCATTCTTCAATAACTGAGTTTGAACCCTCAGTTCTTCATTCTTCAATCTTCTATTGGTGTGCTCTGTTGTCAGTTTCTTGTAGAATTACAGCTAGATTAAATATCAGTTTCTTCATTTCTCAGTTCCAGCCTAGAACTATTACAGTGTTTGTATGATTTAACTTATACAAATATCAGACTCTAATAAATCCTATACAATGATATCTAGACTTATTTTTGCTTTGCACTATAACAGCTAGTTATGACACTTCATCAATGGGGTTAAGAATAACTAACAAATAAGTGATGAATCATCATCAAAACATAAATTTTATTTCCAACAGGTAGAAATTGGGTAGAACTGAGTACAAAATAATAGAATATGGATTAAAAGAAACTTGGTCGAATTTTACCTAAACATACTAGACATATCAACATTTCACAAAATAAATGTTATCCATTCAAATCAGCGAAGTCGGTCATTAGAGCCAACTGCAGAACTCCGCTTCTACACTTGTATGAGGCTCATGCTAACCGTATAATGACTTATTTCATTAAATTCATTTTCCATCTTGAGTTTTACCATACTGTAAGTAAAGCCGGAATCGGGAGGTTTGGAACGCAACACGTACGATAAGGAACACCTGCGAGGTAAATGCGCTAACGATCGAGCATATGGGATTGATAAATGATTTTAATTACTATTTTAATTGATTTAATATCAATGATGTTTATTTAAAGTAATTTTAGTGTTCCAGGATGATTATTATAGAAATTAAAAAACTAGATTAACTGATTATATTGGATCAAACCGGATTCAAAAATGACACACTACAGTTTTATAATAGGTTTTTTATTGTAAAATATTGAACCGTAAAATCCGTTTGGTTTCGATTATAATGAAGTAAATTGGTATTCCCCATATGAAAAAATCTGATGGTTGAGCTTAGCCTTTGTTCCACGACATGCAAATAACTTTTGTCAGACATTTTGCATTACAGAAATTCAATCTATAAATGGAATGATAGTGAACTTTGGTAGAAATCAGGTAGAAATGAGTAGAAATGGGTCGAAATCGAGTAGAAATGAGTCCAAAATAGTAGAATATGGATTAAGAAGGAACTTGGTATATATTTACCAAAACATACTAGACATATCAACATTTCACAAAATAAATGTTATCCATTCAAATCAGCGAGGTCAGTCATTAAAGCCAACTGCATAGCTCCGCTTCTACGCTTGTATGAGGCTCGTGATGACCATATAATGACTTATTTCATTAAATGCATATTCAATCATGAGTTTTACCATACTGGAAGGAAAGCTGGAATCGGGAAGTTTGGCACACAACACGTATGATAAGGAACCCCTGCGAGGTAAATGTGCAAATGATCGAGCATTTGGGATTGATAAATGTTTTTAATTACGATTTTAAGTGATTAAATATCAATGATGTTTATTTAAATTAATTATAGTGTTCAAGGATGATTATTATAGATATTGAAAAAACCGGATTAACTGATTAAACTGGATAAACAGGATAGAAAAATAACACACTACAGGTTTTTTATTGTAATAAAATCAAACCGTAAAAACCGTTTGGTTTCGGTTATAATGAAGTAAATTGGTATTCCCCGTATGAAAAACATCTGATGGTTGAGCTTAGCCTTTGATCCGCGACATGCAAATAACTTTTCTCTAGACCTAGCTGCAATAGAAATTCAATCTATAAATGGAATGATAGTGAACTGTGGTAGAAATCATGTAGAAATTAGTAGAAATGGGTCGAAATCGAGGAGATAAATGGGTGGTATAATTAAAAAGTAACTTGGTATAATTTAACCTAAACATACTAGACATATCAACATTTCACAAAATAAATGTTATCCATTCAAATCAGCGTGGTCGGTAATTAGAACCAACTACAGAGCTCCGCTTCTACGTTTGTATGAGGCACATGCTGACCGTGTAATGATTTATTTCCGTGAATACATATTCCATCATGAGTTTTACCAAACTGGAATGAAAGCCGGAATCGGGAGGTTTGGCAAGTAACACGTATGATAAGGAACCCCTATGAGATAAATGGGCTAACGATCAAGCATTTGTGGTTGACAAATGATTTTAATTATGATTTTAAGTGATTGAATATCAATGATGTTTATTTAAAGTAATTACAGTGTTCAAGGATGATTATTATATAAATTGAAAAACCGGATTAACTGATTAAACTGGATCAAACAGGATTGAAAAATGACACACTACAATTTTATAATAGGTTTTATATTGTAACAAAATCGAACCCTAAAATCCGTTTGGTTTTCGGTTATAATGAAGTAAATTGGTATTCCCCGTATGAAAAACGTCTGATGGTTGAGCTTAGCATTTGATCTGCGACATGCAAATAACTTTTCTTGTAGACCTAGCTGCAATAGAAATTCGTCCATGAAATGGAATGATAGTGAACTGTGGTAGAAATCAGGTAGAAATGAGTAGAAATGGGTCGAAATCGGGTTGAAATGAGTCTAAAATAGTAGAATATAGATTAAAAGGGAACTTGGTATCATTTTAACTAAACATACTAGACATATCAACATTTCACAAAATAAATGTTATCCATTCAAATCAGCGAGGTCGGTCATTAGAGGAAACTGCAGAACTCCGCTTCTACACTTGTATGAGGCTCATGCTGACCGTATAATGACTTATTTCATTAAATGCATATTTAATCATTACTTTTACCATACTGGAAGGAAAGCTGGAATCAGAAATTTTGGCACGCAACACGTATGATAAGGAACCTTTCCGAGGTAAATGCGCTAATGATCGAGCATTTGGGATTGATAAATGATTTTAAGTGATTAAATACCAATGATGTTTATTTAAAGTAATTATAGTGTTCAAGGATGATTATTATAGAAATTGAAAAACCGGATTAACTAACTAAACTGGATCTAACCGGATTGAAAAATTACACACTGCAGTTTTATAATAAGTTTTTTATTGTAAATAAATCAAATAATAAAATCCGTTTGGTTTCGGTTATAATGATGTAAATTGGTATTCCCCGTATGAAAACATCTGATGGTTGAGCTTAGCCTTTGAACCGCGACATGCAAATAACTTCTCTGTAGGCATAGATGCAATTGAAATTCAATATATAAATGGAATTATAGTGAACTGTGGTAGAAATCAGGTAGAAATTAGTAGAAATGGGTCGAAATTGGGTAGAACTGAGTACAAAATAATAGAATATGGATTAAAAAGAAACTTGGTCAAATTTTACCTAAACATACTAGACATATCAACATTTCACAAAATAAATGTTATCCATTCAAATCAGCGAAATCGGTCATTAGAGCCAACTGCAGAACTCCGCTTCTACACTTGTATGAGGCTCATGCTAACCGTATAATGACTTATTTCATTAAATGCATATTCCATCATGAGTTTTACCATACTGTAAGTAAAGCCGGAATCGGGAGGTTTGGCACGCAACACGTCCGATAAGGAACACCTGCGAGGTAAATGCGCTAACGATCGAGCATATGGGATTGATAAATGATTTTAATTACTATTTTAATTGATTTAATATCAATGATGTTTATTTAAAGTAATTTTAGTGTTCCAGGATGATTATTATAGAAATTGAAAAACTAGATTAACTGATTAAACTGGATCAAACCGGATTCAAAAATGACACACTACAGTTTTATAATAGGTTTTTTATTGTAAAAAAATTGAACCGTAAAATCCGTTTGGTTTCGGTTATAATGAAGTAAATTGGTATTCCCCATATGAAAAAATCTGATGGTTGAGCTTAGCCTTTGTTCCGCGACATGCAAATAACTTTTGTCTAGACCTAGCTGCATGAATGATAGTGAACTTTGCTAGAAATCAGGTAGAAATGAGTAGAAATGGGTCGAAATCGAGTAGAAATAAGTCCAAAATTGTAGAATATGGATAAAGAAGGAACTTGGTATATATTTACCTAAAAATACTAGACATATCAACATTGCATAAAATAAATGTTATCCATTCAAATCAGCGAGGTCGGTCATTAGAGCCAACTACATAGCTCCGCTTCTACGCTTGTATGAGGCTCATGCTGACCGTATAATGACTTATTTCATTAAATGCATATTCAATCATGAGTTTTACCATACTGGAAGGAAAGCTGGAATCGGGAAGTTTGTCACAAAACACGTATGATAAGGAACGCCTGCGAGGTAAATGTGCAAATGATCTAGCATTTGGGATTGATAAATGTTTTTAATTTCGATTTTAAGTGATTAAATATCAATGATGTTTATTTAAATTAATTATAGTGTTCAAGGATGATTATTATAGAAATTGAAAAAACCGGATTAACTGATTAAACTGGATCAAACCGGATTGAAAAATAACACACTGCAGTTTTATAATAGGTTTTTTATTGTAATAAAATCGAACCGTAAAATCCGTTTGGTTTCGGTTATAATGAAGTAAATTGGTATTCCTCGTATGAAAAACATCTGATGGTTCAGCTTAGCCTTTGATCCGCGACATGCAAATAACTTTTCTCAAGACCTAGCTACAATAGAAATTCAATCTATAAATGGAATGATAGTGAACTGTGGTAGAAATCATGTAGAAATTAGTAGAAATGGGTCGAAATCGAGGAGATAAATGGGTGGTATAATTAAAAAGGAACTTGGTATAATTTTACCTAAACATACTAGACATATCAACATTTCACAAAATAAATGTTATCCATTCAAATCAGCGCGGTCGGTCATTAAAGCCAACTACAGAGCTCCGCTTCTATGTTTGTATGAGGCTCATGCTGACCGTGTAATGATTTATTTCAGTGAATACATATTCCATCATGAGTTTTACCATACTGGAATGAAAGCCGGAATCGGGAGGTTTGGCAAGTAACACGTACAATAAGGAACCCCTATTAGATAAATGGGCTAACGATCAAGCATTTGTGGTTCACAAATGATTTTAATTACGATTTTAAGTGATTGAATATCAATAATGTTTATTTAAAGTAATTATAGTGTTCAAGGATGATTATTATAGAAATTGAAAAACCGGATTAACAGATTAAACTTGATCAAACAGGATTGAAAAATGACACACTACAATTTTATAATAGGTTTTATATTGTAAAAAAATCGAACCCTAAAATCCGTTTGGTTTTCGGTTATAATGAAGTAAATTGGTATTCTCTCAGATGAAAAACGCCTGATGGTTGAGCTTAGCATTTGATCTCAAGCGACATGCAAATAACTTTTCCGTAGACCTAGTCATAATAGAAATTCATCCATTAAATGGAATGATAGTGAACCGTGGTAGAAATCAGGTTGAAATGAGTCTAAAATAGTAGAATATGGATTAAAAGGAACTTGGTATAATTTTAACTAAATATACTAGACATATCAACATTTCACAAAATAAATGTTATCCATTCAAATCAATGAGGTCGGGTCATTAGAGCAAAGCATAAACTCACGCTCTACACTTGTATGAGGCTCATACTGACCGTATAATGACTTATTTCATTAAATTCAAATTTAATCATGAGTTTTACCATACTGGAAGGAAAGCTGGAATCAGAAATTTTGGCATGCAACACGGATGATAAGGAACCTCTTCGAGGTAAATGCGCAAATGATCGAGCATTTGGGATTGATAAATGATTTTAAGTGATTAAATACCAATGATGTTTATTTAAAGTAATTATAGTGTTCAAGGATGATTATAATGGAAATTGAAAAACCGGATTAACTGACTAAACTGGATCTAACCGGATTGAAAAATTACACACTGCAGTTTTATAATAAGTTTTTTATTGTAAATAAATCGACTCATAAAATCCGTTTGGTTTTGGTTATAATGATGTAAATTGGTATTCCTCGTATGAAAACATCTGATGGTTGAGCTTAGCCTTTGAACCGCGACATGCAAATAACTTCTCTGTAGATATAGCTGAAATTCAATATATAAATGGAATGATAGTGAACTGTGGTAGAAATCAGGTAGAAATTAGTAGAAATGGGTCAAAATTGGGTAGAACTGAGTACAAAATAATAGAATATGGATTAAAAAGAAACTTGGTCGAATTTTACCTAAACATACTAGACATATCAACATTTCACAAAATAAATGTTATCCTTTCAAATCAGCGAATTCGGTCATTAGAGCAAACTGCAGAACTCCGCTTCTACACTTGTATGAGGCTCATGCTAACCGTATAATAATTTATTTCATTAAATGCATTACATCATGAGTTTTACCATATTGTAAGTAAAGCTGGAATCGGGCGGTTTGGCACGCAACACGTACGATAAGGAACACCTGCGAGGTAAATGCTCTAACGATCGAGCATATGGGATTGATAAATGATTTTATTTACTATTTTAATTGATTTAATATCAATGATGTTTATTTAAAGTAATTATAGTGTTCCAGGATGATTATTATATAAATTGAAAAACTAGATTAACTGATTAAACTGGATCAAACCGGATTCAAAAATGACACACTACAGTTTTATAATAGGTTTTTTATTGTAAAAAAATTGAACAGTAAAATCCGTTTGGTTTCGGTTATAATGAAATAAATTGGTATTCCCCATATGAAAAAATCTGATGGTTGAGCTTAGCCTTTGTTCCGCGACATGCAAATAACTTTTGTCTAGACCTAGCTGCATTAGAAATTCAATCTATAAATGGAATGATAGTGAACTTTGGTAGAAATCAGGTAGGAATGAGTAGAAATGGGTCAAAATCTAGTAGAAATGAGTCCAAAATAGTAGAATATGGATTAAGAAGGAACTTGGTATATATTTACCTAAACATACTAGACATATCAACATTTCACAAAATAAATGTTATCCATTCAAATCAGCGAGGTCGGTCTTTAGAGCCAACTGCATAGCTCTGCTTCTACGCTTGCATGAGGCTCATACTGACCGTATAATGACTTATTTCATTAAATGCATATTCAATCATAAGTTTTACCATACTGGAAGGAAAGCTGGAAACGGGATGTTTGGCACACAACACGTATGATAAGGAACCCCTGCGAGGTAAATGTGCAAATGATCGAGCATTTGGGATTGATAAATGTTTTTAATTACGATTTTAAGTGATTAAATATCAATGATGTTTATTTAAAGTAATTATAGTGTTCAAGGATGATTATTATAGAAATTGAAAAAACCGGATTAACTGATTAAACTGGATCAAACCGGATTGAAAAATAACACACTACAGTTTTATAATAGGTTTTTTATTGTAATAAAATCGAACCGTAAAATCCATTTGGTTTCGGTTATAATGAAGTAAATTGGTATTCTCCGTATGAAAAACATCTGATGGTTGAGCTTAGCCTTTGATCCACGACATGCAAATAACTTTTCTCTAGACCTAGCTGCAATAGAAATTCAATCTATAAATGGAATGATAGTGAACTGTGGTAGAAATCATGTAGAAATGGGTCGAAATCGAGGAGAAATGAGTCCAAAATAGTAGAATATGGATTAAAAAGGAACTTGGAATAATTTTACCTAAACATACTAGACATATCAACATTTCACAAAATAAATGTTATCCATTCAAATCAGCGTGGTCGGTCATTAGAACCAACTACAGAGCTCCGCTTCTACGTTTGTATGAGGCTCATGCTGACCTTGTAATGATTTATTTCAGTGAATACATATTCCATCATGAGTTTTACCATACTGGAATTAAAGCCGGAATCGGGAGGTTTGGCAAGTAACACGTACGATAAGGAACCCCTATTAGATAAATGGGCTAACGATCAAGCATTTGTGGTTCACAAATGATTTTAATTACGATTTTAAGTGATTGAATATCAATGATGTTTATTTAAAGTAATTATAGAGTTCAAGGATGATTATTATAGAAATTGAAAAACCGGATTAACTGATTAAACTGGATCAAACAGGATTGAAAAATGACACACTACAATTTTATAATAGGTTTTATATTGTAACAAAATCGAACCCTAAAATCCGTTTGGTTTTCGGTTATAATGAAGTAAATTGGTATTCCCCGTATGAAAAACGTCTGATGGTTGAGCTTAGCATTTGATCAGCGACATGCAAATAACTTTTCTGGTAGACCTAGCTGCAATAGAAATTCATCCATTAAATGGAATGATAGTGAACTGTGGTAGAAATCATGTAGAAATGAGTAGAAATGGGTCGAAATCGGGTTGAAATGAGTCTAAAATAGTAGAATATGGATTAAAAGGGAAATTGGTATAATTTTAACTAAACATACTAGACATATCAACATTTCACAAAATAAATGTTATCCATTCAAATCAGCGAGGTCGGTCATTAGAGCAAACTGCAGAACTCCGCTTCTACACTTGTATGAGGCTCATACTGACCGTATAATGACTTATTTCATTAAATGCAAATTTAATCATGAGTTTTACCATACTTGAAGGAAAGCTGGAATCGGAAATTTTGGCACGCAACACGTATGATAAGGAACCTCTTCGAGGTAAATGCGCAAATGATCGACCATTTGGGATTGATAAATGATTTTAAGTGATTAAATACCAATGATGTTTATTTAAAGTAATTATAGTGTTCAAGGATGATTATAATGGAAATTGAAAAACCGGATTAACTGACTAAACTGGATCTAACCGGATTGAAAAATTACACACTGCAGTTTTATAATAAGTTTTTTATTGTAAATAAATCGACTCATAAAATCCGCTTGGTTTCAAGTTATAATGATGTAAATTGGTATTCTCGTGATGAAAACATCTCGATGGTTGAGCTTAGCCTTTGAACCGCGACATGCAAAATAACTTCTCAGAGGCATAATAAATTCAATATATAAATGGAATGATAGTGAAATCGTGGTAAAATCGTGTAGAAATTAGTAGAATGGGTCGAAATTAGGTAATCGAGTACAAAATAATAGAATATGGATTAAAAAGAAACTTGGTCGATTTTACATAAACATACTAGACATATCAACATTTCACAAAATAAATGTTATCCATTCAAATCAACGAAGTCGGTCATTAGAGCCAACTGCAGAACTCCGCTTCTACACTTGTATGAGGCTCATGCTAACCGTATAATGACTTATTTCATTAAATGCATATTCCATCATGAGTTTTACCATACTGTAAGGAAATCCGGAATTGGGAGGTTTGGCACGCAACACGTACGATAAGGAACACCTGCGAGGTAAATGCGCTAATGATCGAGCATATGGGATTGATAAATGATTTTAATTACTATTTTAATTGATTTAATATCAATGATGTTTATTTAAAGTAATTATAGTGTTCCAGGATGATTATTATAGAAATTGAAAAACTAGATTAACTGATTAAACTGGATCAAACCGGATTCAAAAAAGACACACTACAGTTTTATAATAGGTTTTTTATTGTAAAAAAAATTGAACCGTAAAATCTGTTTGGTTTCGGTTATAATGAAGTAAATTGGTATTCCCCATATGAAAAAATCTGATGGTTGAGCTTAGCCTTTGTTCCACGACATGCAAATAACATTTGTCTAGACCTAGCTGCATTAGAAATTCAATCTATAAATGGAATGATAGTGAACTTTGGTAGAAATCAGGTAGAAATGAGTAGAAATGGGTCGAAATCGAGTAGAAATGAGTCCAAAATAGTAGAATATGGATTAAAAAGGAACTTGGTAGATATTTACCTAAACATACTAGACATATCAACATTTCACAAAATAAATGTTATCCATTCAAATCAGCGAGGTCGGTCTTAGAGCCAACTGCATAGCTCCGCTTCTACGCTTGTATGAGGCTCATGCTCACCGTATAATGACTTATTTCACTAAATGCATATTCCATCATGAGTTTTACCATAATGGAAGGAATCCGGAATCGGGAAGATTGGCATGCAAAACGTACGATAAGGAACCCCTGCGAGGTAAATACTCTAACGATCGAGCATTTGGGATTGATAAATTATTTTAATTATGATTTTAAGTGATTAAATATCAATGATGTTTATTTAAAGTAATTATAGTGTTCAAGGATGATTATTATAGAAATTGAAAAACCGGATTAACTGATTAAACTGGATCAAACCGGATTGAAAAATGACACACTACAGTTTTATAATAGGTTTTTTATTGTAAAAAAATCGAACCGTAATATCCGTTTGGTTTCGGTTATAATGAAGTAAATTGGTATTCCCCGTATGAAAAACATCTGATGGTTGACCTTAGCCATTGATCCGCGACATGCAAATAACTTTTTGTCTAGACCAAGCTGCAATAGAAATTCAATCTATAAATGGAATGATAGTGAATTGTGGTTGAAATCGGGTAGAAATGAGTAGAAATTGGTCGAAATCGGGTAGAAATGAGTCCAAAATAGTAGAATATGGATTAAAAAGGAACTTGGCATAATTTTACGTAAAAATACTAGACATATCAACATTTCACAAAATAAATATTATCCATTCAAATCAACGAGGTCGGTCATTAGAGCCAATTGCCAAGCTCTGCTTCTACGCTTGTATGAGACTCATGATGACCGTATAATGACTTATTTCATTAAATGCATATTCCATCATGAGTTTTACCATACTGTAAGGAAAGCCGGAATCGGGAGGTTTGGCACGCAACACGTACGATAAGGAACACCTGCGAGGTAAATGCGCTAACGATCGAGCATATGGGATTGATAAATTATTTTAATTATGATTTTAATTGATTTAATATCTGTTGGTCCCTTGGAAAGGCTAACACAAGTTTAGAGGGGGGGATGAATAAACTTGTCACTAAAAACTTTCTCTAAGCTGGAAATACCCCAGGAACTGAGTTTCTCCGAAACTCAAACTGACGCTCAGTTCAGTTTTGTTCCTATTCTTTAAACTTGCGTAGGAGTTTAGCTAACTCAACTGAGTATAAGTCAATACTGACTTATTCTTGGTTTAGTTAACCGCGCAATGATGTAATCTAGCCTTTAGTGCAATAGATGTGTCAATAACGACCTGGACCTCCTATGTATCAGTTTTGTGCTGACTCAGTGTCTGATGTTTGCTGAGTGTGAAGATAACAAGATAATGTTATAATTAAAACAATCACAGCACAAATGTAAATGCATAAAGTAAATCAACACAAGATTTGTTTATGGAAGTTCCGGGTGGTGTAATCCCGTACGTCTCCCCTTCTCCTGTGGTGTAGGAGGTATCACTAGAATCTTGAGATAACCGTTACAAAATCCTAGAACAATGACAGTCCTTCACGACACCCTAGTTTCACTGTCTACGCCTAATGAAGAAAGGTAGGATTGCTCCCTTCATTCTGCACACTGATCCTTCGGAGGTGGAATGACTCCTTCACCACTTACCACTCACATACACACAAATCATCCAGATCGCACTCAATGTTGTGTGTAACCAAGTTGCAACCGTATGAGGAAATGTGGAATTGTTCTCCTCAAACTAAGCACAGCCAACCCTTTTTCATAAAGGTTAGGTTTAGAATTAATCAAGAATTAATTCAGTGAGCTATCTAATTCTTCTGGATATAACATTGTAGCTCCAAGATGCCTTCTTCCCCCTTAATGGGTTACTGGATCTTTCTGTTAAATCTTCAAGGCAATTCTGTTGGCTTCCCCTTTTTCTAGATATGAAATCTGATTTCCTAGATCTGGATCTTTAGATATGTGCTTTTCAAAACTTCTCAGATCTTTTTTTCCAATCCTTTTTCTCTGTGTATTTATAGGGTGATGCAACGGTCAACCAGCTCTTGTAGCCGTTACATTTGTTGTTTAGCCAACGTTCATCTGTACGACCTTTTTTCGTTTTGTAAGTTCAAATTCAACAAGGCCTTAACTCAGTTTTCTACCCTTCAAAATCGAGTACCTTGTATTCTTGACATCCGACTTTAATTGACTAAGTCGGAGTACACCATTCAGTTTCCTTCTTCTCCTGATAACTGATAATCTTAGTCCTTAAGATTATTCGGGTTTACATGATCTATAGTTCATTTGTGTCACCACAGATTTGCTCGAATTCTCGATTTATAGTCATGGCTTAATCGACTTCTAAATCGAGCCACCACCTCGCTCTTCAATCTTCAATAATTGAGTCATGACCTCGGTTCTTGATCTTCTTTAGATAGGGCCAATCGAGTCAGTGTCCTCAAATAACAAATCATAAATGGAATGATAGTGAATCATAGTAATCGTAGAAATGGGTCAAATTGGGTAGAAATGAAATCCAAAATAAGAGAATATGGATTAAAAGGAACTTTGTCTAATTTTACCTAAACATACTGTATATCAAACATTTCACAAAAATAAATGTTATCCAATCAAATCGACGAAGTCTCGTCCATCGTATAAATCGCAAACTATGCTTCTACCCTTGTATGAGGCTCATACAGGCCGTATAATGACTTAGGGTTTAACCCCCTTCTTACGCTTGTCTTTCTTACACTTGTCTCAACCAAATGCTTTCAACACTCAAATTAATTTATTTATGCTGCTCTTGCCCGGTGATATAATGTTAAAGCTTTGGATTGCCAGCCCATACAATTGCAATTAACCGGTTAAATAACAAAATGAATTTGTCACGTCATCTTCCCCTCAGCCCTCCCGACTATCTACTCTAAAGCAAAAGTCTTCACCTGCTCCACCAAACCCATGTTGCTTTCTGTCACTATATATACCACTCCCTGTTTTGCCGGGATTATTTCAGATAAGCATTACACAAAGGAAAAAGGGAAGACAAGTTTTCAGGGTTGCCATAATAAATTCTCGATCAATTCGTGTTAGGTTTTGATCGATATCATCGGATCCTGATTGTTTCTGTTCAAAGAATTGCCGATTCAAATCAATCGTGAATTCCTTTATCGTAAGTATCTGTTAATTTGTATTTTTGATTTAATTTTTTTTTTTTTTGGTGTGAAATACATCGTATTGCAAATATCTGTTCTTTGGATCATACGTTTGTTATCGAATTATTGTTTGTCCGGATGGGAATCGGATACTACCTATGATTCTGTACGCAGAATTACAAATTCAGAAACAGAAGCCCTTAATTTGTTTGCCTGTGTGTCACAGTTTGTATGGGTAGAGTACTCTTTTTGGAAGGGTGAAGAAGCTTTAGGGTATTTTGATGTTCATATTCCTGTATATTCTCAGATTTTATTGCATGAGCTTAATGATAATTTGTTGATAAAGATGTTAAATCTCCTCAAAAAGATTTTTAGCCTGATTTCTTTGTTTTCGAAGTCCTATAGTTTTAGCTACTTGAATTTCGACTCGAATTTGTTTAATGAAGACTTTCTTTGTCTTACTTATACTTGTTCGAACAACAAAACTAGAGGAAAGCGAAAACATCTGCAAAAAGAAGCCGGGTCAAAACGCCAAGCACCAGCTGAGGGTGAGTTCACTGCTCATTTTTTCCTTTAAACATTGACTTTACTATCATTTTGGCTTTTCAGGCCTCTTAATTTCTTAGCTTTTTGTGTTTTTGTATCATTCTTTGTATTGTATATAGTTTTTTCCTCACGATCCTTTGCCTTCGTCTATTTTATACCATATCTACATGTTCTGGTGGAGTATTTTAGAATTTTACTTTGTTTTTTTTCATATTTTTTCAGCATTTTGCAGTTTTGTGCACGCTTTTTTTGGCTGCGATTTTCTGATGTTGCTTAATGATATCTTTATCTAACTATAGAATCGATCTTGATTCTTTAATGAAAAGATTGTTTATTTTCCTCTTGGTTTTTTGCTTTGTTTTTTTACAGTGGCATTTCTTTTCAACCATGATGTTGATGAAGTGTATAAGAGTTAACATGGAACAAGGATTTGGAAGTCTTAACATGCTGATGATTTAACATGCTAATGAAGTGTTATTCAAGGATTTGGAAGGTCCGGTGCTAATTGTGGTATTATATTTGATTTATTTTTTAATTTTGTATTTTATGATGCTGATGGATAATTTAGGAATTTTAAAACAGCCTGTTGCAGGTCCCTGCAACCTTTTGCCATACAGCCACTACTGAATATATAGCATGCAAACCCATTGTAACATCCAAGGGGATTATATCCGGTGCAGGTTTGTCTAGCATTTTTGACTTTTTACCGAGAATTCAGAATATTGCCTTGAATGAAATTGGGTATTATTAACTAACTGACTATGTACAAATACCGTGAAGAGAGTGTATATGGTGAATTCATATGCTTCCGAATACTCATGGTGTTTGGAATATAAAGTAGTATCGCATGAACTTTGTTTGGTTGAATCAGCATCTTTTATAATCACTTTCACAGTCCTATTTCAAGCTCCACTCCGAGTATATGTGATAGGGCTTGAAAATTAAGGCATATTCATTCATCTGGTACCTTCTGTTAAAAGTAAAAATAGGATAATGGTGTATATATATATCTGGATAGGTGATGATATATATCTTCCGGTTATGTTTATCTTGAAATTAACAGTTGAAGTTAAGGGAGGGCAAATTTATCGGTAGTCGAAGGAGATCCAAAGCAAGGAAATGGCTAGGGTAGGCAAGTTAATGACTATGGGGACGTTGTTATGCCTGGATTGGTTGATGTGTAAGACTATGATATGTGATGCTGCTTATTTCATATGCAATCCATTTTCATTCTTTCTTGTCTAACAGTTTGAAACATTCTTGAATGAAAAGTTCTTTTTCTTTTCTCCTTTGGGATTTCTGGTTCTTGTGACGAGTCCCGTTTTTCATCAACCGGGATTGCTGATGCAGTGGATAAGAATGCTCCCCTACAAAAAGAACTAAGCTCTCACTCCTTGCAAAAACACAGAACTAAGCTCTCACTCCTTGCTCATCCAGTCCCTATGCTATCTGAATCAGAGCAGCAGAGGATGTTTGCGGAAGCATGTGCTAGAATGACAGGTGGTGGTGGTGGTGCCGCCATACCTTCTGCTGCTCCTCCAGTCCCTAAGCTATCTGAATCAGAGCCTGAACCTAGGTTGAACAACTAGCTAACTTATTTTAGATCATTCTGTTTTTTTCTTTCCATATGATGATATGTAGAAAAGCTCAAAATGATCCTTCTTTCTTTTCATTTGAGGGTAATGATGCGTATTTTAAGGTTTAGGACATAGGGGATTATGAAAGTTCTTAGTGGTAAGTTTTTACATGACTTTTTTATTATTATTAAATCTTAACGACAAGGTCCGGCATTTCGATTTTATATACCTTTTTTCCAACAAGCTCTGGGGTTGCACAAGTTTGTTTGGGAGAGTGCAAAATTAAAAGGAAAATTGAAGCTGCAAGGCCATATATGGTGTATCGGTGCCCGGAGCAGGACATTCGCATATAGAGGGAGTACATTCTTTCTGCATGGAATCACTTAGTTACAAAGAAAGGTGCGTTCTTTATTAAAAACAGTTCATTTTGATTGTGAAGTTTTGAAGAATATATGTTTATGGCAAGCAAGAGATGGCGGTGAGTATTGAGACATAACATAATGTTGTTGGTAGTGATATATATAGGTTTGTGGGTCTAAAAGCAAACTAACATTACTTAATTATTGTATGGAAGCAAATAGAAAATGGATGGTTACTATGTAAGGATGTGACCAGAAAGTGTGAAATGTCAATATGAGTGCATGATGTGATAATTTTGCTCCTTTTAATAAGAAGAAGAGATATAATGATTCTATGCATTCTCTTTCCTTCCCTTATTTGTCCAAATCATTCACATTCATGTTTCACATATGTGTTTTGCAAAAGAGGGAACTTACTGAAACAATTCAGTTTGATTAGATGGTTTCCTGAATGTGCAGAAATCATGTTGGTCTAAAGATCCAGAGCAACAACGGGAATGGGAGGTACACCACAAATAACAATAAATCTCCTTGGCATGCATATTGGTGAAGCCTACACGTCCTTAAACGCGAGCTTGCTGCATTGTGGAATGCAGCACGGTTCATCTATTGATGTATGCACTCATTTACTACACTCTGAATTAACCAAATTAAGTTCACAGTTTTTTTACCGCTGGGCACGCCATTACTGCGATTCACATATTCCACCATTATAGACTTTGGATGAGTTGAATCACCGGAATTACAATGTCAAAGATATTGTTAAGACACAGTTTTGTTGGGCGGAGGGTGGGATTGTGTCTGGTGGAATGAATACACTTGTTTTGGTTTGGAGTTTAGGTACTCGAGATATACTGCAAACGCGAAAAGGACATCAACTTCAAGCCACTGGGGTTGCTATGGATGGATCGGGCATTGTCTCCACTTCTGTTGATTGGTATGGTTTTTCTCGTGTTTGCGTTCATTTGAATTAGTTTAGTGATGGTGAACTTGCTAGAAACAGTGATGTTTTTTTACGAAAAGTTTTTAATATTTGAACTGTGTAAGAGCAAGAATGCTATGAAGGGATAGAGTTTTTGTTCATGTGATCTGATGTGCAATTTTTGCATCTTTAATCATCTCAGCACGTTAAGAAGATAGAGGAAGGGTCAACAAGTTGTGGTCTGGGAAGCTTATAAAGCCTCTTTCAAGCAGCTGTTAAATTGCCGTCTGGTGAACATGTTACAGGTTTTAGATTCTCGCCTTCTTTTTGTGTCGTGTTCTACTTTTATAGCTTTGTGTAGCGTTTTCATCACGAGAAGCTATCATAAGGAATCGTAAGCATCGATGTCAGAATTTTTTTTTGTGATGTCAGGCTCAGAATCGTAAGCATCCATGTCAGAATTTTTTTTGATTTTTCAGGGTGTTTGGGCATCCTTTGTGGATTTCTTTGTTTTTCCTTTCTTTCGTTTCTTTTAATTTGTTTTTGTGAACAAGCCTTGGCACGATAGTCAACATTTTAGCCTTACAACCAGAGGTCACATATTACAGATGCTTAACTTGGTAGTGTAATGGATGAATTGGGAAACGGAAAACCCCAACGGTCCAACAAAGGAGATAGTCAACAGTTGCTGTAGTGAATTTATGCAATCAATCAAGGTCCAATATTTCAATTTTATATACCATTTTTTCATATATATTCTGCCAAAATCAGAAATGTTTGTTGCTTGATTTACTCGTCGTTTAGTTGTTGGCATAATCATGATCAATACATGTTTGCCTTAAGCCCCTGGAGAGCAGGACTCTGTTTAAACTTCTATGCTTGTTAAATCGTCAAGGTGAAACGTAAGGTGCTGATATGCATTTGGTGTTGTGTGTGTGTTTAAAACAGGACATATAAATGACTCATCAGGAAGAAATAAAGAGTGTGTGTGACTATCGTGAAGTGCGACTACATCCCAAGAATATCCAATGAGGTATGCTTCAAGAAACTTGAATACGTTCTTCAACAGTTAGACGTGATGAAGAAGCAGGCAATAAAATGATAGCACTGAGTTCTTTTCAAGTCATTCCTCTCCTCCATTGTTTGTTTTAGGAGAGAGCAAAGCGGTTAGATTTAGTTTTTTTTTTTTTTTGTAATCCTTAGACAAGAGTGATTTATTATTTGTCATTTGTAGTGTATTGATTTTTAGTATCAATATCCACTGCAAACATACTTTCATTCCCTTAGGCTAATATGCTTGTGTTCGCTTCCCACCAATTACTACTTTAGTGCTTCAATGAAATACAGTTACTCTATTAATACAATCAGGGCTTTACGAGGGTCTTACGAGGGCCTTGCGGTGCAAGGCCAAACCTTACTAGTAATCTTTATAAGAAAACAATTATATCTCATGCCACGTGGTCTCATACCCTCATTATTTATTATTGTTTGATCTTTTCTTTCTTCTATTTTCGTCTATAGTTTTTATCATAATATTTTTGTTATGTGTTTCTATGTTCGTGTATATAGATTCCCTTTTATTGGTTTTCCGTCATTCAATTTAAGTCTCCATTATTACCGATAACAAAAAAAAATGTGATAGTAGTAGATGGCCTACACTTGCAGCTGAACCTCTTAACGTGTAACGTGAGACGTGGTCTCACGGCCGATGAATTAAATCTATATGGTGATTTTAGTTTTCGGTATATATAGTTGTTGGTCGGTTATTTCAATGATATATAATCTTTCCCCTTCATCGTGTATGTCTAAGGAAAATCTCATGTTAACATTATCCCGGGTCCCAAGCAACATGGAAATGATATCGAATTATACTTACTGTAGAAATCTGGCCCAAACTCATATAAGAGGAGGGGCATCATCCTCAAAACCTAGGTTGTGAGGTGAGGGAAGTTCATATCTTAATATGATGGGTGATACAATAGCAAGTGTCTAATGTGGGACAACTTTAACACTTACAACCACTTCTTGATGATGATATAAAAGAGCATTGGGATGATGGGGTGAGAGTGTATGATGCTTGTAGTAAAACAACATTTAACTTGAAGGCAATTTTAACGTGAACCATCAACGATTTTACCGCATTTTTTTTTTCAAGTTTCCCTAATAACTTCCTTCACCAAATCTTGACCCGTATATTTGATGGGAAATGGGAATTAGGAAGTGGGATCCTATGAAAAGCAGATGTAGCAGTAATCTTTTAAAAGAAAACAATTAAAGTTCACATTAAAAGGTGCTGTTTTTTTCTTCAACTTCTGATTATTCTATATTTAATACTGATACTACTACTAGTACCAATCCTTCAATTCTGCTAGGTATAGATTTCAATATTTATAAATCACGTGCCTGCATCACATGATCGCTACATATATATATATATATATATATATATATATATATATATATATTAGCAGACTGATCCCTAACAAGCAGCTGGACAGTCAACAAAGCATCATGTTCATGTCACATGCCCTTTACTAATTAATGAATTTTTCTAAGATGATGATGTTATAAGGCATGACGTTTTTGTCTCTTAAAACATTCGCTTACTAATTTCAAATGGTGGGGGCGCAATTGTTGCAGAAAAAGCAGGTTGATCGGTCGACTGTACCGCTAATGTCGGATTGACTACGATGTATATTATCGAGAGCTTATGATATTATTAAATACTCTTTACGAAATAGTTAATATTGGATTTTTGAATCACTCGATCTGGATATCGATCGGCCAAGGCTTCTTAATTGCCTTGAAGAACAAGAAACTACGGTTTCTAAGACGGCTTAATTTATTGTCTTGAGGGACAGAAAAACACACCTTACGAGGCCGGCCTTCTCTCCACTGTACAAAGAATAAAGAAATTTAGAAAGAGTGAAGAAGAAGAAGATTAAGAGAAAAGATTAACTCTTATATTAAACTCAACCCAATAAGGTTGGTATAAATAGGTGAAATACAAAGCATGCTTATAAAGCATAAAGTGAAAAAGTAACTTTCCTAGATAAACTAAAAAAGTAAGTAATAACTACCTGAATATCCTTTATAGGTGCCACACAAACATAATAGAGTGGTTATACTCAAGTATCCTATCAAAAGTAATAAAGTTACATTTGTACACATTAAAAATAATAATACGTAAAGTATTATCGGCAGACTAATATTCAAAGCAGGTCAGCTTACTCTGCTTTGAAACATCGAAGAGACTTATACTCAAACAGGTCAATTACCTCACTGAACATATTCAACTACCTGCCAACATATTATACACAATACTCCTCCTCAAGCCGGGATGTAGATATCTAGCACTAAGCTTGTCAATACACTTCATAGTGGGAGGTGCTGGCACTTTTAGTGAACACATCGCCTACTTGTTTTTGGAGTTGAGATAAGATAGAAGAATCTCTCCTTCATCATCTTCTCTTTGATAAAGTGTCTATCAATCTCAATATGTTTTGTCATGTCATGTTGTGCAGGATGCTTAGTGATCTCGATAGCCCAGTTGACTGTCAACAGATAGGCAAGTAGGAGTAGAAATAACAAGTCTTAGTTCCTCCATAAGTTTCATTGCCCATAATATTTCACACATACATCTTGCAATTGCCCTGTACTCGACCTCAATGAGAACTTACAGCCACAACAGTGTTTCTTGCTTCTCCAAGAAACCAGATTTCCAAAGACATAAATGCACCATCCTGAGGTTGATTTTCTATCAATATTGCGACTTTGCCCAATCAAAGATCCACATAAGCCTCAATTCGTATTTCTTCTCTGTGAATAGTATACCCTTTCCTGGATTCCTTTCAAAATCTTAAGAGTCATTTATGCACATTGTAGTGTATTTCCTTTGGTGAATGCATGAATTGGTGAGTGTGCTAACGACAAAGGATATGTCCTGCCTTGTATGAGATAAGTAGATTAATCGCCTATAAGTTTACGATACCTTTCACTTCAATGTACGGACCAGATCATCCTTTCCAAAGTTCACGATATTATCAAGGGGTGTACTAACGAGTTTGCACCCCAACAGCCATATAATCGAGATAGTAAGTACATAGTATATTTCCTTTGAGTGAGTAGGATACCCTTGGATGACCTAGCAACTTCAATACCAAGGAAGTATTTTAGTGTTCCCAGATCCTTTACCTCAAATTATTTGTTTCGAGAAAAGTACTTCAAGGAGCGATTTCTTCCTCTCGAATTTCTGTGATGATGATATCATCAACATATACAATGAGGATAGTGACCTGCCAGGGTGATCATGTTTGTAGAACATTGTATGATCACTATGCCCTTGATGATAAGTTGCTTCTTCATAGCTTTGGTAAACCTTTCAAACCAGGCCCTTGGAGGTTGCTTTAATCCATAGATTGCTTTGTTTAACTTCGAACATGGTTGGGTTTAAGCATGAAACCAGGGGATAGTGCATATAGACCTCCTCTTTCAAATCCCCATTTAAGAAGGCATTTTTAATGTCCATTTGGTAGAGGGGCCAATTCAGACAAAGCGACAATAGAAATCAAGATTACGATGAGTTTAGCTTTGCCACTTGGAGCAAATGTTTCATTAAAGTCAATCCACTTGAGTTTGTGTAAAACCCTTGCAACTAGCCTTGCCTTGTACTGTTAATGGTACCATCACGGGTTGTGTTTGATGGTAAAGAGCCATCTACACCCTAACTGGTCTCACTCCCTTGGGTTTAGGAACACAATCCCAAGTATGATTTTTATCTAAAGTGAGGCAGATTCTTCAAAAACAGATGTTTCAATTAGGATGACTCAAGGCATGTTCAATGGATTTAGGGATACTATAAGAGTCAATATTAGACAAGAATGCTTGGTAAGGAGGTGAGACTTTACTATAGGCCACAAATTTACGAATAGGGTGTTGAGTGCATTCTCTCCTACCTTTCTAAGGGCAATAAGCGCCTGAGGCTCAATAATGGGAGGTGGAAGGTCGATTATGAGATTCGGAGGAAGTAGGTAAAGTAGATGAGTAATCGGAGTCGTTGGATGGGCCGGATATGAGAATCATTAGGGGTTTAAGCAGCACAGTCTCAATTTTTCCTGGTGTAAATAATAACCTCCTTTTCAGGTTGATGGATATAGAGACATTAGGTATGATGGGTGCATCAACAATAATAAGGTGGTGATAGCATTTTCAGTGAGTAAGTCTTGCTCGGTGGGTTTAGTTTGACTTGAATAGAAAGGTGATCCTCAATAAAGGTAACATCAAAGGTGATGTAGGTTTTATGTGTTTTGGGGTCAAAGCATTTATACCCCTTTTTGTAGGAGAATAACCAAGGAATATGGTTTTAACAGACCTCAGATCAAGCTTTCCTCTGCTTGGGATTATGATTGTGGATAAAAGCAGTACATCCAAATATCTTTAGAGAGATATCAGATAGAAGTTTTGTGCAAGGGTAGATACCTTTTAGGACATCAATAGGGGTCCTGAATTTCAACATCCTAGAAGGCATTCTATTGATCAAGTAAGTGGCAGTTAGAACAGCTTGACACCAATAGAAAACAGGAACATTATAGGTGAAGATCATGGTTCTGGAAATCTCTAAGAGATGTCGATTTTTCCTCTCAGCTACCCCATTTTGTTGGGGTGTGTTTGTACAAGAGGATTGATGGACAATTCCTTTTTCAGTAAGGAAAGGAGAAAGTTGAGAATTAAAGTATTCGATCCCATTATGCGATCTTAGGATCTGAATTTTGGTTTTAAATCGAGTTTCAACAAAGTTGTAGAAGTTTGTGAATATGGTCAGCAACATCAGTTTTTGGCTCATTAGATATACCCATGAAGTCCTGGAATGGTCATCAATAAATGTGACAAACCATGGTTTTTGGATAGGTTTGAGACCTAGATGGACCCACAAACATCGGTGTGGACAAGAACAAAAGGTGCGAGTAGGTGTATAGGGAACGATTTGTAAACATTTCTAGTTTGTTTACCAAGAATGCAAAATTCACATTTCAAATTTTCCATACAAACTCCGGAAAATAAGGAGGATACAACTTTTTCAAGTACACAAAATTAGGATGGCCTAGTCTAAAATGTAAATGAATAATTTTGTTACATTTAGAATCTAAACTAGCCACTAATCCTCTTGGTTCCTCTAAGAGCTTGCTATGGAATGTCTGAGACCTCCTTAGTACTCTAAGCTTGCCAATCTTCATCATAGACTCAGGATCCTGAAACTCACAATGGGTATCCGGAAAGTTAATTGAGCATTTTCTATCTTTACAAAATCTGTTTGACAGAGAGAAGGTTACAATTGAGATTAGGAACATAGAGGACATTTTCTAGGGTAATGTTGGGTTGAAGTCTAACTCTACCTTTCCCTAACACCTTTTTTGAAGAACCATCACTATAGTAACATGGTGATGAGAATCAATACTTATGTGAAAGTTTCAAAAAATGCAAATTCACTTCATTATATATGGCTAGTAGAGCACCTGAGTCAACAATCCATTTGTGACCTTCATGTGCAGATTGCTCCAACAGGTGATCTGATGAAATTTGGTGGTTGAAGTTTCTTTGAACATCATCCTGGAGAGTGTTCATCACATTCTTCCGAGAACCCTTGTCTCACGTTCGTAAACACTATAAGCCTTATTCAACTCATTGCCTCTATCACCGCTTTACTTGGCGATTTTTGAGAGATGGGGTGGTTTACCGTCTGTGCCCCGACATTTTTCCTTAAGATGACCTTTCTTCTTAGGATCACATAGGAGATTGGCCCACCTCACTCCTCTTGTATTTGTTATAAATTTGCATTAGCGTCCGATCGGATTCAAACTTTAAAAACTGATGTTACTCCTCATGGAGTTGGCAGTATACCTCCAGGGATAGGCATTACTCCTCTTATGCACTCCTCCTTTCTCAGAATACTAAAAGCATCATTAATAGATGGGAAGGGGATATGGCAAGAATTCTTTCTCTGGCTGCTTCATAAGTAGTGTCTAGACCTCCCGAAGTCTAGTAACCTATCTCTTTCCACCTCCTTGTTATGAATGTCTGCATCTTCCTGTGCATTTCCATTCCTTGATTGTAAGTTGATCATATTCTTCCCACAGCATTGGTTAGAGCATTGAAGTACTCATTAATTGGTATCCTAGTTTGGACCATTATTCCTTAACAAGTTTCAGCCTATAAACTTGAACATAGTTACCTTCGTTTGAGAGTATAAGGACTCTAGTTTCTTCCAAATCTTGAGAGCTGATTTTGCATATAGAAAGTTGGAACCAGATTTTTCTATCATAGAATTCATAAGCCAAGATCTCACAATGGCATCTTCCAGATTTCCCATGTATCAAACTCCTTTGAGTTTTTGTCGGAGTGGGAGGTATGGAGGATCCAGTGAGGTATCCTTTCTTTCCTCTCGCCCAAGACATAAGTGTAGGCAGGTTGAGACCATGGTACATAATTTGGTCCAAACAATTTTTAGAGGTGATTTGGAGCGATGGATTATCAACTCCATTGAATGAGAGGGAAAGAGATGAGGTGTAGATTCATGATCTGTCATTGTGGGATAACGAACTTAAGAACACAGTCGATTGCACTGAAATAAGTTCGAGGCTCTGCTACCATAAAGAAATTTAGAAAGAGTGAAGAAGAAGAAGATTAAGAGAAAAGATTAACTCTTATATTAAACTCAACCCAATAAGGTTGGTATAAATAGGTGAAATACAAAGCATGCTTATAAAGCATAAAGTGAAAAGTAACTTTCCTAGATAAACTAAAAAGTAAGTAATAACTACCTAGATATCCTTTATAGGGTGGTTACAAACATAATAAAGTGGTTATACTCAAGTATCCTATCAAAAGTAATAAAAGTTACATTTGTACACATTAAAAATAATAATACGTAGAAGTATTATCAATAGACTAATATTCAAAGAGAGGTCAGTTACCTGCAATAAAACATCGATAGACTTATACTCAAGCAGGTCGGCTACCTGCTTTTGAACATATTCAATACTACCTCATGAACATATTATACACAATAAAGAACTACTTCGAATGAGAATTAGTCATCGAATTTCCCCTCTCTACTACATACAAAAATAACTCAAAGACTTATTGAGTCTTGGTACATCAAAGAAAGTCGTAACATCAAGTTTTTGAAGTGCTGCTAAACTCGAGAGATGTAAACCGTTGTATATTGGAAGACAATTGCTACAACTGTTGGCACTTGATCAGAAATATATTGTCTTAAGGATAGAGTGGAAACGTTCGCCTCAGTTTGACCTCTTTATGTTTATTCGTGCATTTTATTTTCCAGTTCTGTATCATCGTTTTAGACCTATTATTTTTGTTTTTTCGTAAGAATTAATTCGTTGTGTTCCATGATTTCCTAGCGTTGTGATAAGAGCATTGTGTCACAACGGATAACACAAACACATAACACGATAATTGTGTCTCTATCATTGCATAGTTGTAATATAAATATTTGAGTAATGATAGAGTCACAACGAATTTACACAACAGATTGACACAACAATCATCTACACCCTTCATTGTTGTGGGACTTTAATCGATTGATCTAGGTCCCACAACAATGAAGTAATGTAGATTTTATCGCACAACAATCAGATGTAAATCCGTTGTGACTCTATCATTACTCTAAATATTTTAATGAGGTAAATGCTAACTGACCTGAGGCCGAGGGCAGTGTAAAGAATAGACAACAAAGCCATAAAAAGCAAATGACACACACACACACATATATATATACATACACACACATATATATATACATACATATATATATATATATATACATACATATATATGTGTGTGTGTGTATATATATATATCACATAATGAATCTCTCACTCTAGCCTCTCTCAACTGACACATGACCACCCTAAAGATGAAGAAAATGAAGCTGATCCACATCACTACATTTGCAGTCACCATTGTTCTTCTAATTGTTATACTCATGCAAGTACATTCTTCATCGATCCGAGTCCGAGTCGAATCGAACCACCGCCGCCTCCTATTCAACAAGCTTAGTAGTAGCGGTACTGCTGCGCATTCTTCTTCTTCTTCTTCAGAAGCAGCGATCAAGAAGGGATTACAATATTTACATGGAAAAGAGACGAAGAATCGTCGGTTCAGATCAAGCTATCGGATCATTCCACCCAGTAGATCCAATCCCATTCAGAACAAGTAATTAATTAATTATTTAATTAATTTCCTGTTCGAATTTAGCAACAATTAGCTAGCTAGCTTTGTGAGATCGATGATATAGAATAAATTATAAATTAAAAGAGAAGATGATCATGTGCATATAGCTGGTGATAGCTAGACTATTTTTGATAAAACCTTTTTTTCAGTTAGTACTAAATATACTGCAGTTTCAGCTATATATAGAACTAAATATACTGTGGTTTCTTTTGAGTTCTACAGCAGTTTACATGTAATTTGCAATACAGAAGTGTCTGTCTGATTTGATGCAATTAATACTGAATGTTTTGCTTTTTGATTAATGATTACAGTTGTGTCACAATGACTGTCACAACTGACAACGGTCAGCTGCACCTTTGATTGATGAGTTTAAATTGAACATGATGTAAACTTATCGATCATGACGTTGTGACAACAGTTGTGTCCGGATCATTACTTTTGTTTATTTTATTTTATTTGTTTTGTTCTTTAGTACTTAGGCAACATAAAATTTTCTAGGTTGAACCGAAACGACCAGTAAAGTTGAGAAATATACTAGTATTAACTTATGGAGTAGGCAAAGAATTTGGGAATGTGCAGGCTGCAGCATCAAGAACACAAAGAAGAGAAGTATATTGATAGGACATCAAATGAATTAACAAACTTTATCCAATCTTAATTCTTCAACCAACTTTACAAAATGAAAAATCCTAGTTACACAATAAAATGTCAGCTTTTACACTATTGATTTTTATGAAACATATATGAATCAACAGATTTTACATCATAATCAATGATTTAAAATTTTATTATACACATTATTATGACAAAACCAATTCTCTTGTTAATATCCTCATCAACCTGCTCTTTCTATTAGGGCCAGAATTGGGCATAGACCTTAGATACCTAGGCCTTAGAGTGGTCGTAGTAGCCTTTTTGAAAAAAGTCATCTAAAAACTAACATGACCCACACATTTAAATGTTAAAATGCAAATTGATTCTTATTACTTTTTGTTCTCCAAAATTACGGGTAGTGGCTCTCCAAAATTGCCTAGATTGAAATGCCCTTCACTTTGGGCTTCTATAAATGGAAGTGCATGTTGAAGGGATGAACAAAAATTGATGGAAATAAAGCCACTAGTTACTAATTATTTTCTTTGCCCATCTATTTTTTGGATGGTGTAAGAAAGAAGGGTAGAAAAACAGGCCACTACTACTGCCCTTAGGCCCTCTAAAAATAGTTGTTGTAATTTAAGACTTAATTTTGAAATTCGGGAAGCTCATTATTCTTAATACTAATAAATCAAAATGAGGCCTAATCAGATCTTATATTGGTAGTTCTTGAGCTTTTATTGGGAGCATCTTTTCATACAGCACATGCTATTTTGACCCAACATAGTCAGAAAATCTATTTCATACATTCTGACCTATATTCGGGCAAAAAAATTCAACATTCTGCTTAAATTTGGGTCAGAATAAATAAGAGCGAAAATTCGAAGGTTAAAATTGAAAAAAAAAAAAAAAAAATGTGTGCTAAGGCATTTTGTTGTGTGAAAAGAAATTCATTTTTTAGTTTATTTTATGGATTTTATATATGTTTTATCCAATTTTAAATATAATGGAAATAAAAGAAAAATAAAGAGTGTTTCTTTTTTCCTTTCTTAAAATCTTTTTTTTTTTTTAAACAAGAACTTTTATTAGAAAAACGGCCAAGAAGGGCTATGGGCATTGAGTTAAAACGGGTCTGTTGACCAAAAATGAAAACTGGCTTTAAAGACAAAATTCGAATTTTTTTCTCCCGCTTTAGGTGTTTTTAACCAAACTAAAACCCTATTTGGGAAGCGTGACCCTTAGGATTTGGCGCCTAAGATCGTGACATTCGTTGTGAAAGAAACGAGAAAATCACGGGCCAAACTTCACTTGCAGCGACAAAACAACCTTTTTTTTCCTAATTTTTTTTCCAAAAGAGCCGTATTTACTAATTATCCCAATTCACAAACCAGAGCTCATGCGGACATGCACTATCCCTCTATGGTCGTGTAAGGTTCTTAACCCTCTTAATTACATTAGCCTTTTAAAATCTCTTTTTGCATAAACATATTCCATTTTTGTTTGAGAATTAAATTCAAACTTGTATACATTTATCCTAAAAATTGTGTTGATTCTTTTTCCTCATGTCGTGTGATTGGAAATGTTTTTGAAAAAAAGAAATATTTGTCTCACAAACAAAACGCGCATAAATAAAAACGTCATAATGACCAATGGAATCGACTCCACTGATTTATGTTGGATATCATTTGTGTGATTATCCGCGCCGATTTAATCTGGAGACAATTAATTAAGACCAAAAAATATAAAAACGGGGATGATTCTTTTGTGGTAGTTTACACTGAGCCTGAGATTTTTAACCCAAGTTGCCTACGTATCCTGTATAATGTCAGGAATCAAGTACATTCGTAGTTCTTGGATCGTTTATATAGAGGGCCATATGCCCTAGGCATGCCTGTGCCGTGTCCAAGATGGACTCTAGTTTCGTATCCCTCAAGATTAGATTTAATTGTACGTGTTAATCTCCTTGATTTTAGGAGATAATCACGGGATTTGAATAACGGTTTGAATGATTAGGATCAGAGTCCTAATAGGTGAATATCCTTTCCATAATTATCTTTTATTATGAGCACATGGGCTAAATAACGGGGATAGCTCTGGCCGACCTGCGTCGAGCCCCCCGATGCCGCTATGGCCCGAGCTGCGCTGACCCAACTCCCTTTGTCCTGACATGCGGTGGAGAGGAGCAGACTAGCCTGATCTCCCACCTGGGGTTCAGGTCTGTGCCGAGTTCGGCATAAGGCACCTAGCCTTTAATGCTATTATTTATGTCTTCATTTATCACTTAGTCATTCTATGAATGACACGTAGCAAAGGTTAGTCCGGATATCGTCAACTACCGTTGATTATTATGGGACTCATATGAATGAATAGGTCCAACATCCTAATCAATGATTATAAAAGTGTGTTGTGCATTGTCATTTTGTTTTGACATTATCACTGTGAGAAAACATATAGGGCATGTTTGGTATATGAAAAAGTTAAGAAAAGAAAAGTGCTTAGAAAAAACCTGAGATAAGAAAAGCTGAGAATAAATTAAAAAAGAATAGATTCTCACTATTTGTTTGGATATGCAGAGAAAAGATGTTGATAATAGAATACATTTCCACGTATTCCGTTTGGCAGAGGGAAATGAACAAAAGAAAAGAAAAGAACTACCACACTGGCCTTGCAAATAGAGGCAGCTTATAAATGGCTATACTTTTTTGACAAGCAGTTGCACAGCTTAGGAAGAACAAATATGAATCTGGAAAATTCACCCAGCAATCGATAGATACTAGAGTCCAGAAGAAAAATCGGCAAAAAAATCAGATATGGCAGAATATCCGGGATATGAGCGACTGTTAGAAAAATTCGCGGGACTGATTGAGGAGAAAAAAAATCGCGGGAATAATTGACGAGAAAAGAAATACATGGTTGAGAAAAAAGTGGTGGAAAAAAATGGTATTTTCTTTTCTCACTCTTCTTTTCTTCAGCCTAGGCTGAGAATTAAAAATGTGGAAAATAATTTAATTTTGAGAAAAGTTTTCAACTTGAGAAAAATCACTTTTCTATTCTCGATCAACTAAACATACTAAAATTGAGAATAGAAAAAATATCTTTTCTTTTTCGGTAGTGCTACATCCACTACAACTACCTCCACAACATCATCCACAACATCATCCACACCACACATTTAGTCAGGACCCACAAAAAAAAAAATATTTCTCTCTCCAATCTGTGGACAAGATCATCCACAACATCATTCACTACATTTTTGTGTAGTGGACATAGCATTTTCCTTTCTTTTTTTCAACAATTTTCTACCTACCAAACATGCCAATAGTTTCATGCCTCTAAGCTCATTTATTTTTCATATCAACGACCCATGTGATCGACCAGAGTGTATTAAAAAGGATCGCTTGAATAATACTCGAATTCTGCGTTTTATAGGTTTGTCTTAAGAATTTGGTGGGCTTTAAAAGTATTTATGATATAAATAATTGAAATTACTGTTGTTGTTTTTTTTTTTTTTTTTTTTTTTTTTTTTTTTTGCAGAAAAAAAATTATTGTTGATTAAAAGTTTTAAAATTATTATTCTCTTTGATTAATGCTTCAATTCATATCCATGCGAATGTATATTAACTTCACCGAACTCTTATGGCATAATGAAGGATCACTTTCAGGCCAACCAGGCCAACAGAAAAGGGAAGGTTGAATGGTTATACTAAATTTTACCCATCTAAATCAATTCAAAGTTTATCTTAAAGATAATAAATGTAACTGTCCTGATCCTTGTATAATCAAGCAATATTTTTGATCAAGTGGTTATGGTGCGGATAATGATGTCAAATAACACTTGTTTTGTTAAAGTATAGCTCAATATTCGACATCCCTCTACTTAGATACCTTCGATCTGTTCAGATATTATGTACGAGTAACTATTGACATCGTCTATCTTTATGAGAGTTAGCAACATATCAGTCTCAAACCCTACGTGGACACACTCCTTTAAGTGTTTCCGTTTAGAGTTGAGAGTGGTTTTTCTTTAAATTCTTGATTAGTATGGAAACACTGCGGTATAAATAATATTACATAAATCTTAATTCAAACCACATGAAAAACAAAATTACTGGTTCTGTCCTTGATAGCGATCATTTCACGTCTCACAATGTTATGAACTTAGAGCTTCTCCAATGAAAGCTTTATTTTTTATTTTATTATTGGTAAAGTTTTATGAAAAGCTTCTTGCTATCGGAGGGGTGATGATTATGCAAAGCTTTTTCCTACCACTCTATCTGCACAAACCGATTCATTCATGTCCAATTGGATAATTTATTTATTTATTTATTTATTTTGCTCAACCACGTTAGCTTATCCTTCCCCTTCCCCCCCTTTTGGCCCCTTTCAGATAGATGTACATAGCCTTTAGTTTATCTGTCATATTTTTTTTTTCTAAATTTTGTTTGTTATGTGTAATAATGTTATATATAGCTTTATGAAAAAAATTAAATTTATTTTATGAAATAATAAAATATTTATACAATGGGTCAATTTTATAGAGTTATAAAGATTTTTTAAAGTCGTAAAATGTTTATGTAAAAGTTAATAACATGATGATGTGACACTGTAAAATGCTTTATGATCGTAAAGAAAAGATATATCAGTTACATGACGTGACACATCCATAAAGTTTTTAAAAGCTTTATTAGCGGAGATACTCTTATGATGTGTAGGCGACGATAGCCGAAAATACCAAATATATAATTCGATGTTCTCATTAAAATAATACATATTGCTCCACCACAAATTCCATTAAACATACTGCTGTAGTTAGCTCTTAGATCCATTCATAATGTACGTCCAGGCAAGTTAAAACGCATGTCACAAAATGCTGTACGTTGACATAGTCAACCCAGAATATAAATATGTATCCATGATTTTCAGAGAGAGTTTATATGTAACAATAATGATAGAAGAAAATATTATTTAAATAAATAATATTAACAATATACACATATTAATTACAGAATATATAATTATTCTGTAATTAATACGTAATATCTAAAATTAATGTGTGAATATTATTTAATAAATAATAAGATTTGATTTCTTTCCTATATATATATATTTTTTTTTTTTTTTTTTTTTTTTACCCAAAGGGACGAAAAGTTTTATTACTAACCGGAGAAAACCCTGGGACTAAAAAGAGACTTTAAGACTACTCCGGCACTTACAACAACCGACTAACCCAGATCGGTCCGGCACTCACCGAACAACAACAAAAACAACAACAACAACGCCAACAAATAGATAGAAACTGCGAAGTCACGAAACCAAAAAAGAAAAATCTCCGGAAAAATTCGATGTTCACCCAAGAGACACGGATTCCCTGGCCCATCCATCAATTGACAACAAAACAACAAACAATATTTACAGACAAACAAACAAAAGAAAAATAAAGCTAGCAGTGCCGCCGAAGCAAAAACTCGATCCATTGACCCGTATGAACGCCATTAGAGCTCACCACCACCGACCGCCTCCGGGGCGGAGAACGGTTCTTCGTAAGAGATGACTAACGCCCATTAAAAGAACGACTACCATAACCGCCAATTAAGAGGCCGGAGCCTTTAGCAGTGTTATGTAAGTCACGCAAATGAAATGGAATACATCACCCGGAAGCGGAGACGGCCATGCCGATCTACAACAAAGAAATACAAAGCAGAGGGAAGAACGATGAACCGCCAACGATCGACCACCGGATCACCACCGACCTCCACCGTAATCCACCGGAACACCACCACTAAAAGACAACCAAAAACTTTAAAGCCGCCACTGCACACGGATCCAAAACCAACACGCCACCGCCATCATAAGACCACCGACTCCAAAGCAACACCTCCGAAGCGACGCTACGAGCAAAGAGCACAATAGACACCGGAGTCGCATCGATCTAAATTCACACCATGGAGATCAAATTTAAAGAAGAGAAACAGAGAGATGAAACTTTAAATATTTTCCTTCTCCGCCCATGGCACCACCGCCCGGCGGACTTGCCACCAAAATGGAAAAGAGAGGCGGAGAGGCAAGTGGAGGCCGATCCACACACTAAAAGAAAAAAATGAGGGGTGGTCGGACGCCGGTAGCAACGCCACCGCGCGCGAAGCCGAAAGCTCAAGTTCTTGCGCAGAGAAAGAGAGAGACTAGCCAAGAGAGAGAAAGGCGTTCGGATCCTTGGTGACATCTAAAACAACATTCAAACTTCTTTCCTATATAAAGGAGTAGTATCTATGTTGCACCGACACTCCAATATGGGTAACGTGCGCCGTATCCGACACGCATCCGACACACGACACGCCGTCCGACACGCCCGACGACACATGTCGGACACGTGTCGGTTGATTTAAAATAATGTTAAATTAAATTTTAAAACCGACACGCCAGGGACACATCCCCGACACGCCAGGGACACGTCAAGGACACGGAGGGACACGTCCCCGACACGGGGGGACACGTTCCCGACACGGCTATTTGTATTTTTTTGTATTTTTGTATTTTTATTTTTATATATATATATATATATATATATATATATATATATATATATATATATATATATATATATATATATATACTACGACGTGTCCAATGCGTGTCGCATGTCCCTATATTTTGAAAGTTGCCGTATCGCTGTCGCCGCTGGTGTCTAAATGCGCCGTGTCCGTGTCGGTGTGATTGCAACATAGAGTAGTATTGTATCAATTGATACAATACTACTCTCTTTATATAGGAGAGAAATCGATACTATTATTTATTAGCAATATTCACACATTAATTTTAGATATTACGTATTAATTACAGAATAATTATATATTCTGTAATTAATGTGCTGTATATTGTTAATATTATTTATTTGAATAATATTGTTTTCTAATCACCCATGCAAACGGCGCGAGCGTTGGAGAAATTGAGTTTGTCTTCGGAGCCCACATAATTGGAGGCATCTCCACCCCAAATGTTCTTCCGGAGTCCATTAGTTGTTGTGTGTTTTGGAGGCATCTCATCTCCAGCGGTGCATCTGGAGTCCATAGTTGTGATTTTGGAGGGATATCTCACTCCGGCATTCTGGCTGGAGTCCATAGTTTTGTTGTTGGAGTGCATCTCCACTCAGGCGATTGCTCCTTTTGGCTGGATTCCATAGTTTTTTTTTTTTTTTTTTTTTTTTCGTCTCGATTCCACCCTGCCAAGCGTCGCCTTCGTCTTTTCCGGAGTCCATTAGTGTGTAGTTTGACTTCATCGGCGCTTTGGATCTATCTTGCACCTGCATCTAAAAACAAAAATGAAGAGATTTTTTTTTTTTTTGAAGAAATTATTTTTTCTTTCCTACTTCTTCATTTTTTTTTTTATTTTTTTTTTTTTGCTGAAAATAAAATTGACTCGAAAATGACGAGTGACTTCTTTTTCTTGGACAAAAGGGAAATAAAAAAAAGGACGTATGGTTTGGGGCTAATATTGTGTTTTTTTTTTTTTTTTTTTTGTTTTGTTCTGTTTTCGTCATTTGTGGTGGTGTTGATTCCAGGATGAGGCTTAAAGATTATGCGGAAAAGAAAAAAATGGCTGCGTGCAGGGTTATTAAAAGAAATGCAGAAATGATGAATAAAGAATTTGCAGACATTTTTTTTTTTTTTTTGCAAGGAGAACATGCACGGTGGTTTAAATGCGGAAGAAGATCGGACGAGGGTTCACCAATTTTAAAAGCTCACGAACCCGTCCCCCTTCCCGATATCATAAAAGAAATCAAAACTCTTTGAGAAATAATAGAAATTTGAATCGCTTTTTTTTCTTATTGATCAATCGATACAATACTTCTTCTTTATATATGAGAAATCGATAATTATTATTTATTAGCAATATTCACACATTAATTTTAGATATATTACGACAATTCGTAATAATTATATATTATACCATAAAAGAAAATCAAAACTCTTTCGGTAAATAATAGAATTTTGAAACTATTTTTTTCTTATCGATCAATCGATACAATACTACTCCTTTATATATGGAGAGAAATCGATATTATTATTTATTAGCAATATTCACACATTAATTTTAGATATTACGTATTAATTACGTAATAAATTATATATTCCGTAATTAATGCATGTATATTGTTAATATTATTTATTTGAATAATATTGTGTTCTATCACCCTCCCGCAAACGGCGCCGTTTGGAGGCCGAATTTCTCGACATAATTTGGAGGTCTCCACCCCAAATGTTCTTCCTGAGTCCATTAGCCGCTGTGTGTTTTGGAGGCATCTCCACTCCGCGGTCTGTCGGAGTCATATTGTGCCATTTTTGAGGATTCCACTCCGGCGGTTCTGTCTGAAGTCCATAGTTGTGATTTTTTTGTTGAGAGGCGTCTCCACTCCCGGTTCTCGCCGAGTCCATAGTTTTTTTTTTTTTTTTTTTTTTTTTGAGGCAGATCTCCACTCCATGTAAGCGTCTTGTTAGACTTTTCCCGAGTCCATTAGTGTGTAGTTTGACTTCATCGGCGCTTTGGATCTATCTTGCACTGCATCTAAAACAAAAATGAGATTTTTTTTTTTTTGAAGAAATTATTTTTTCTTTCCTACTTCTTCCTTTTTTTTTTTCTTTTTTTTTTTTTGCTGAAAATAAAATTGACTCGAAAATGACGAGTGACTTCTTTTTCTTGGACTAAAGGGAAATAAAAAAAAAGGACGTATGGTTTGGGGCTAATATTGTGTTTTTTTTTTTTTTTTGGTTCTGTTTTCGTTATTTGTGGTGGTGTTGATTCCAGGATGAGGCTTAAAGATTATGCGGAAAAGAAAAAAATGGCTGCGTGCAGGGTTATTAAAAGAAATGCAGAAATGATGAATAAAGAATTTGCAGACTTTTTTTTTTTTTTTTGCAAGGAGAACATGCACGGTGGTTTAAATGCGGAAGAAGATCGGACGAGCTCACCAACAATGCCAAGAACACGAACCCGTCATTACGCTCTGATATCATAAAAAAAATCAAAACTCTTTGAGAAATAATAGAAATTTGAAACTGTTTTTTCTTATCGATCAATTGATACAATACTACTTCCTTATATACGGTAAATCGATACTATTATTTATTAGCAATATTCACACATTAATTTTAGATATTACGTATTAATTACAGAATAATTATATATTATACCATAAAGAAAATCAAAACTCTTTGAGAAATAATAGAGGCTGAAACTGTTTTTTTTCTTATTGATCAATTGATACAATACTACTCCTTTATATAGGAGAGAAATCTGATACTATTATTTATTAGCAATATTCACACATTAATTTTAGATATTACGTATTAATTACAGAATAATTATATATTCTGTAATTAATGTGTATATATTAATATTATTTATTCAATAATATTGTCTTCTATCACCCTCCCATAAACGAGGCCAGTGTTTGGAGGCCGAGTTTGTCTTTTGACATAATTGGAGAGATCTCCACCCCAAATTGCTCTTCCCTGAGTCCATTAGCCGTGGTGTTTTGGAGGGCATCTCCACTCCGCGATCCTGTCGGAGTCCATAAATGTGATTTTGGAGGCATCTCCACTACTGCGGATTCTGTCGGAGTCCATAGTTTTTTTTTCATTGTTGAGAGGCATCTCCACTCCGGCGGTTCCTCGCCTGAAATTATAGTTGTGATTTTTGTTGGAGGCATCTCCACTCCTGGCTTGCTCGCCGGAGTCCATAGTTTAGTTTTTTTTTTTTTTTTTTTTTGTCGGAGGCGTCTCCACTCCAGCAGCACGCCTCTTGCTCTGGCTCTTACGGAAATGCATTAGGGTGTAGTTTGACTTCATCGGCGCTGGATCTATCTTGCACCTGCATCTAAAAACAAAAATGAAGAGATTTTTTTTTTTGAAGAAATTATTTTTTCTTTCCTACTTCTTCCTTTTTTTTTTTATTTTTTTTTTTTTTTTTTTTTGCTGAAAATAAAATTGACTCGAAAATGACGAGTGACTTCTTTTCTTGGACTAAAGGAAATAAAAAAAGGACGTATGGTTTGGGGCTAATATTGTGTTTTTTTTTTTTTTTTTTTTGTTCTGTTTTCGTTATTTGTGGTGGTGTTGATTCCAGGATGAGGCTTAAAGATTATGCGGAAAAGAAAAAAAAATGGCTGCGTGCAGGGTTATTAAAAGAAATGCAGAAATGATGAATAAAGAAATTTGCAGACATTTTTTTTTTTTTTTTTTTTTTTTTTTTTTTTTTTGCAAGGAGAACATGCACGGTGGTTTAAATGCGGAAGAAGATCGGACGAGGTTGCTCACCAACGAACGCTACGAACCCTCGTCCCGCCGCCCGATATCATAAAAGAAAATCAAAACTCTTTGAGAAATAATAGAAATTTGAATCGCTTTTTTCTTATTGATCAATCGATACAATACTACTTTATATTTATATATAAATCGATACTATTATTTATTAGCAATATTCACACATTAATTTTAGATATTACGTATTAATTACAGAATAATTATATATTATACCATAAAGAAAATCAAAACTCTTTGAGAAATAATAGAGAAACTAAATCGAACTTTTTTTCTTTTATCGATCAATCGATACAATACTACTCCTTTATATATAGAGAGAAATCGATACTACTATTTATTAGCAATATTCACACATTAATTTTAGATATTACGTATTAATTACAGAATAATTATATATTCTGTAATTAATGTGTGTATATTGTTAATATTATTTATTTGAATAATATTGTCTTCTATCAAATAAAACAATGTTTGATGAGATTTTTTAGAGTAAAGTTATGGTGGTGGGGTGATTTTAAATGATCTCAAAGTGAAGGGTGTGATTAATCCATTTCACACCTACACACATCTACTATGTGTAAGAGAGTGTGTGTGAATTAATCACACCCCTCCACTTAGTATCACTCTAAAATCACCCCACCATAACTTTTCTCGATTATTTAATCACGTTAAGTATTTACTATTTATATGTATACCCAATACGTATTCATAATCAGATCATTATAAAGATGCTTAGACTAATCCACTCTAAGTTTCTAAGTATAAAACTATCTTAAAACGAGCCGAGCCGCTCACGGCGACTCACGCTCGCCGCTCATAAATTCTCGCCAAATAAGATTTAATCGAACTCGAGCGAACTCAAATGAGCTTCATCAATATTAACTAGTCAAACTCGAGCGGTGTAATGCTTGATTTTAAATGCTCATGAGCCTTATCGAAGCGGTATATATATATTCTTAAATATTTTTTACCATTTTAAATGCTTTTCATTTTTAATAGAATTACTTTTGCCCACTTCTAGAATATTTTGAGTTTTTCAAAAGAAAAAAAAAAAAAACTTTGAGTTGGAATATAAAATCAACCATTTACCAAACTCAGCCTAGCCGAAGCACTTTCGATGCTCGTTAAAGTGAAATACTCGTTCAAATAAAATATAATCGAACTCGAGCCGAACTCGAGCAGCTCATCAATATTAACGAGCCAAACTCAAGCATCTTTTTTCTTGCTCGAACGTACTTGAGCCGAGTTCGAGCATCATTATTTTTTTGGGTTGCTCGACTCGATAAGTAAATGTTTGATTTGATCCTGATCAGTTACACCCCTAATCTTAATATCAAGTCTCATCGATCATCTTAATATTGTTCGTTAACCTGCCTAACTTCGTCCTTGATGTAGATTATGACGCTACGACTCTATATTTATTGTTTCTCAAGATAAAATACTCGGACGATCGTTATTTCATAACACCAGTGGCGGATGCACATTGAAGTAAATGGGGTCTGTGGACCTGTTAAAAGTAAAAATACTCCACATTTTATCTATAGAAAAATATTTCGAACCTCATGGAAAAAAAAAATTTATTTTATAAAATATTTATGGACCCGCTGAATATAATTTCTAGATCCACCGGTGCATACGTGAGAAATTAATGTTTGAACCATAAAGAGATATAAAAGGTGGAAAAAGAAATGACACATTTTTCAAGGTGGTATAAATTGCATTTCTGATGTGATAATGTTAGTGAAAATGAGAATTGTAAAAAGTTTTGAGGTGACTGGTTTCTCAAATCGTTCGCATGGTAATTTGAGTATAATGATCCAAGTGACTTTTTATATGCGCATGCAAAGCAAACATGGTATAATATGGATCCGACACTCAAGTCAGTATTGATTTTTATAACTATATGTTTGAAATGACTTGTGATCGGTGTGCATGCATGTGTATTTGAGGGAAGTTTTGCGTACAGTGTCTCGTGCAGTCGTGCAGACATCACCGCGTCAGCTGCGCTCTGTCCACACGATTTACATTCTGTGACTTAATCGCGCTGTGGCTCGGATCGTCAGAGCATCACGCAGCACATACGAGGACACACTATACAAAAACTTCACGTATTTGAGAATGTGGATGATTATGGCCTTTTTAGTACAGATTTCATGCCTTGTGATCACACCATAAACACAACAGTAAACATTAATTATTAACGTAGAGATGAATCAGATGATGAAGTTTTTATGTAGTAGTATGTCACTGCGTAGAGTCACACGACGCGCACGATCGTAATCACATTTGATCACGCAGAATGAATTCGTGTGGTTCAATGTCTTGCGTCGTGTATACTCCACGTAATACACACCACACAAAAACTTCCCGTAAAAATGAGGTTACAGCTATCATTAGGATGATAAGGTATAGTATTATATATATAAATTAATAACAGAAGAAGAATTCAACAACATAAATGGCCGTCTATCATTTCACATTAGTTTATCCATTAATGTCAACATTTTTTTAGAATTCTAATAATAATTTAAAGGACACAAAGAAATATAAAATGCTACAGAATCCGTCAATTTTGGGAAAAGAAGAATATTAATATATTTCTTTTTTCCAGATAAGAGGGTCCGTCATGTACTAATATCTAATCATCCAATTAACCGAATAAACTGTCTAGTAGGTTTTTTTTTTAAAATAAATAAAGGTGGATAGCCGGAGATTCCACTTTGCAAGCCAGATCATATAGCTCAAAATCCACTGGATACAGTTCATCTAGTGACTTATTTACCAACTTCTATACAATATATGTTGAAATTAATTTTGTTTAATACAAAAATTCCATATCGATCTGCTCGATAACTTAAGTTTTTGAGAGATGAAAACATGATATCAAAGTAAGACCTCAGGGCTCAAGCATTTATATTAATATTGTCTGGTAATTTATATTGTTCGTTGTTGGAGCTTACTTGTCATTCAAGTTCTGTCATTTATATGCTTATGTGTGATTTATGTTGGCTTATACTTTTTGTTAAAGGTTCACACTTGATGTGATATGTTGAATTCAGTTGGGTTAATATTTCGATTACGTATCTCCCAAACAACATAAGATTTCAGAAGAGATGATAATTCAACACAAGAAAGAAGCTCATAAACAAACCGGGCCACATGTTGTGCTTTGATTGGTGCTGGTGGATCTTTTCATCGAGGACACTCTATATTGGAATTCCGTGCTATTATATGTCAAAAGTATTCCATGATTAAATTAGCTTCTTCCGGATTTTTCATTCCATCAAGATATAGGTTTGAAATAAAGTCATTGACATGTGGCTATTTATGAGAATGTTCTCATGAAGCCTTTACGGGGGGGTTCAGGTGATATGACCAAACCATGAGACATGATCATGAAAACTAGCCATCCAAGGCCTTGAGTAGTTCAAACTCGGTATGCGCTTGTTTTGAGGCTCGATTTAGACCATATGCAGGTCCTAGAATCTCATTCGTTAAGTAATTGAATCTCATTATCCATGTTTGACAAAGTAAGTTTGATTGTTTCAAAATAACATCTCATATGTGACTTACCGGCAATGAAAAATGCATTATACCTTAACATGTCATCACAATATTGATCGCACACTGATGTGTTATGTTATATCCATTTTGATCAAAATTTGTCACATTGTGTATCATGATTATATCATATTTGTACTAATGCCACTAAAGTCTTAGACTTATAGCGTATGTCACAATGTTTAGTGATCTTATACATATGATATAAGGATCTTGTGCTGAGCCACAATCAGCTGATAGAAGAACAACCCGAGACTCCTGATCAATGTTGGACTGGCATAGAAGTGCAAGATCAAGCTTGGCAAAGATAAATGTCTGCTGTGAAAGGAAGACTATCAAGTAGTTTCTGAGCAGAGTATTTGTGTTTGTGTTTTGAGTTGATCAAGGTGATTGATGTTGATTGACTGAGGTTTAGAGAGTGTTTGGAGTTTTAACACTCTTGTAATAGGCTGTAAGTAATTTATAAAATAAATCCCACTGAAGGGAGATTCAAATCCAAGGTCACATTTGGTAATATGGATTGCAGACTGCCTGAGATTATCAATTCTTTGGAATCTCATGATAAAACCTTTACCAACAAAGAGAAATTAAAAAATTTCATGAGGAGTTTACCTTTATAATAGGATCCAAAAATAACAACAATCCAAGAAGCTAAGGATTTGACTCATTGGCTCATTACTTGTGTATGAGCTCACTACGAATGAAAGAAAAAAAATGAGAAAGTTGAAGCTAAAAATCTTGCATTGCACGTTACGAAAGAAAGCTGCAAACTGAAACCATAATGGAAGCACAATCCGTAAATAGTGATGAGATGAATGAAAATCTCACACTACTTGGGAAGAACTTTAAGAAGTTTTCCAAGAAGCCCTTTAGCAACAACGAAAGAAGAAACCAGAAAGGAAGTCATTCCAAAGGTATAATGAGCGATATAGTTATAAATGTAACATATTTGGCCATTATGCAAATCAATGTCTTGAGAAGAAGGATGAAACACCTAGCAAGCATAGCAACAAGAAAAATGCATTCAAAGCTAAAGCCTCATAGAGTGATTCATATGACACTAAAGATGGAGACTCTGATGAGCATGCCAATATATCCGTGATGGCTGATAATGATCATGAAGGTGAAAATGAAGTTGAAAACAATGTTGAAGATGAGGTATATTCTGGCCTATCTGATTCTAGGTTTAAAGAATTTTTTGAAATGTATGTTGACGAGGGTCGGATCAGCACCCCACCACGTGTCGCCTCCACATCAACACAGTAACAAATGAAGATAGAGAAAAGTCTCCCTCAAGGGCCAGAATCCCCAGTATCCGAGTTACATGAGCTCGGTCACCATCCTCCGACCTCTATAGGTCGGCCAGTGCATATGGTCAAGCCTAATCATTCCCCACCCTACAGGTCGGCCTAAGTCCTCCTTGGGCCAAACCTCTTACGCACGCATTAGAATCGGATAAATACGGAAAGAATCCACAATCATAACTACTCTGATCCTGGCATTCCATAATTATCTCCTAAAATCAAGGGGATCAATCCATAATTATTTATTCCTCAGGGAACACGAAATTCAAGCCCAACAAGGACAAGGCCCATGATGGCTTAGGGGTTAACGCCCCTCTATATAAACCATCCCTAAGGAACTACGAAGACTTGATTCAATACATGCATTGGATACGTAGGCGGCTTGAGATACAGCTTTCAAGTGCGATCTAAAACCACCATCAAAACACCTCCTCTTTTTATCGCTTTTATTGTTCTTGAAGTTTTTGCAAAGTTGTTATTAGGAGAATAAAATTTCCGGATTTATCATCGACGATTTCCAGCATCATCAAATGACGCTAGAAGGAGGGCCCCCTACTGACAACCTTGTTCAAGATCCGATGGCGAAACAGATCGTTCAAGATCCGGTGGCAAAATAGATCAAAAAAGGTCATGCCTTATACCAGCACCTTGTACAATCATTAATATCATTATTATTGTAATCAACAAGCAGCGCAACATTCACGACCAGTTCATGCACTTTAATTCCAGCCGATGTATGCACTATCGTGGGTGATTCACGAGGGGACAATTTTCTTAAACAACCAATCAGAATTGCTATTGATTAATTCCTTGGACCGTGATCGAATAAAGTGAAAGCGCGAGCTCTCCAGTTCTCCAAGCGCGAGCTCTCAAGCTCTCAAGATACGAGCTATCATTGGGTTCTATTTCTACAACATAAATGATCATGCTTCCTATTTGGAACTCTCCCGACCTAAAGAGTCGGGACGAGCTTTCTTATATTTGTAAATTGCCTTCGAGCGAGCCTTCTATAAGACCAAATTTAGTTCGGCATCATATTTGGAACTCACCTTCGAGCGAGCCTTCTATAAGACCGAATTTAGTTCGGCGTCGTATTTGGAACTCGCCGTCGAGCGAGCCTTCTATAAGACCGAATTTAGTTCGGCATCATATTTGGAACTCGCCTTCGAGCGAGCCTCTATAAGACCAAATTTAGTTCGGCATCATCTTTGGAACTCGCCTTCGAGCGAGTCTTCTATAAGACCGACTTCAGCTCGGCATCGTATCTGGAGATCTCGCACAAGCAAATACTATGTAAGTCCGCTCGCTATCTAAGCACGGCATCAACAGATTAAGCCAAATACGCAAACAGTACGTCAATTTACTATTATTTACGAATGGTCTTTATTGATTTTACAAGACAAACACCAACAAAGTCCAGGAAGTCAGACAAGTCTGGCCCTGCTCGGCAAGAATTAATGCGAGAAGTCGGTCCGACCTGGCCCCGTTCGCGATCACTTAATGCAAGAAGTCAGTCTAACATGGCCCTGCTCGCCATCATTTAAATGAGAAATCAGCCTAGTCTGGCCCCGCCCGTACAACTCTTTCGCGTGAGAATACAGTCCGACCTGGGCCAGTGCTTTAAAAACGAGAACTTAGCCTAGCCTGGCCCCGCTCATACAACTCTTTCATGTGAGAAGTCAGTCCGACCTGCCCTAGCTCACTCGGGAAAGTCCGGAAAGTCAGACAAGTCTAGCCCTGCTCGACAAAAATATAAACGAAAAATCAGTCTAACCTTGCCTTCTCGTCTAAAAACCTTAATGTGAGAAGTCGGTCCGATCCGGCCCCGCTCGCCATCACTTAAACGAGAAGTCAGTCTAACCTGGCCATGCTCGTCTAAAAACCTTAAGCGAGAAGTCGGTCCGACCCGGCCCCGCTCGCCATCACTTAAATGTGAGAAGTCAGTGCAAACTAGCCTAGCTCGACCAACAATGTGCGGAGCAGTTGGCTGCCATGAATGCAACAACTCTAAACGCCATTGTCCCATCGGTACGATCAACAACACCTCTGCTGCACCAAGCGGTCAAGCCAGCGATAAGGACATCTTCCTATCAGGTTCGCCCTATTTTGATATAATATTGACTCATTCCATTATGTATTTTGTCATTAAGTTCTCGCAGACGTATGATCGCGTATATCGAGTTTGCAAAATCTCAAACTCATTGAAATAGTCGTAAATACTTCGACTCATCAAAATATGATATCCGAGCTCCACCAAGTCGGGCTCGGCAAAACACGCGAGTCCGATAAATCCGACTTAGCTCAGAGAAATTTAATATCGCAAAGTCCTGCAAAACTTCACTCGCTTTGCCATAATATGAAATCCGTGCTCCCGCGTCGGGCCAAACAAACATGTCTGCTAAATTGTCTGCAGGCCAGACAAGCCAAGTTCTACAGGGCGGACTCCACTCAAATCACTACGGCTGACACCTGAGCTCCGCATGTCGGACTTAGCAAGATCGGCAAAGACCAAACTAATAATGTATGCGTGACAGACTCAAATAATTAATCAAGTCTACATGTCAGACTCTAGAATAGGCAAACAAACAACCAAGTATGTCATCCGAAAACTATAAGTTAGTGCATGGCATACTGAGGGGAAATACATCCTAGTTATAAAATGAAAAGAACTCAAGTGACTGAAAGTTCGGATTAAGAAAACTCATCAAGAGTATATCCGAGCTCCACGGTACGGAACCAGCTTAAAATCAAATCTGCAAGACAGATTCGACGTAAGCCAAGCAGGTCAAACTCGGCAAAGTTTGCAAATGATAAATCCTAAGTCTGTAGGACAGACTCGAACTGAGCTTCGTATAACGAACTCAACAAAGTTTGTAGGACAAGCTCATTTGGTCTACAAGTTGGACTCGAACCAAAGTCAGCAGTGTTGAAATAGTGTCCTAAACCCAAATCATTTCTACTATTTCTTTATGTTTATACATATATTAAATGGCTTTTCTGTTGTCATATATTTGTTCTTTAAAGAACAATTTATGAATTGTTATATGATAACGTCCTTAGTATAAACTGTGATAGAGAACCCATGATAGGCGATTATGATTGATGAGATCTCTAATCACTTTAATAAGTTTGATATATACTTATAAATGTCTCTAGGCTTATGTACTATTAAACAGGGCATTGATAGTACAAAAATGCTAGCACGTATTAGATGTCTTCGCTTTTAAGGCGGCGGGGATAGATCTCGGTCTATCGAAGTGTAGAGACACTTGGACCGTGCGTGGGCGTGTATTAGAGAATGCGACGCGTTACCGGCCACTTACACTGTTAAGTGTCACACTATGTGACGGTTGAATAATTATCCTTAGGACTGGAGTCTTCATTGAATCACGGTGTGGATTGTCATGCTTTGACACTATTCAGGTTTCCCAGCCCACGTAAGGCGTCGTGGCAAAGTGATTGGGTGTGATCTTCGGGCGTAACGCGGAGTATACATGTTTGTTCGTCCGAAATCGCGTACTTATTAGGCAGAAGTGAATATCCGAAAGGGCCTTCTTTTAAGGAATGTCATACTCTCGTGAATCTATGGAAACTGGAAGTAAGTGAGTTACTTCGAGAGAGCATGATATCCAGATTATAAGATACGGTCGTTGATGTTTGACACTGACGTGCGACCGCATATGGATATTATTACGCCGATAGATTCTATTTACACGGTAAATAAGCTTCACATGAAATGTAGTAGTCATTGCATTTGACTCTTCCAATGATTGGGGGTCACGGTGTGTTGCTGTGGACGCCTATCCTCGTAATCGCGTGTGAGGGCATTTTCGTAATTTGCTCTTTTATATCTACGGCCAACATATTCGGAAGCCTATCGGGTCACACACATAAGAACATCTAACCAGATTAAAATGTGGTTATAGTTTATAACCCAATAAAGAAAGAATTTATCACATACTATAAAGGTTATAGTGGTAAATTAATATGGTGGTATTTATTAATTATGAATAAATATAATACAACATATTAATTATGTAGATTAATTAATATACATATAATATACGTGTATGTCGAATATATATATGTATATTGATACACATGTATTTTAATGTAAACTATCGGCTCTTCTATCCGTAGTTCTGATACACATTTATTTTACAAATTAATTAACCTTGGTATTATATATATATATATATATATATATATATATATATATATATATACATGCGTGACTTGCATGTGTGTGCATGTTCACATTTGTGTTGAATATATGAGTATAGATTTATATGTGCGATATATATATATATATGTGTGTGTGTGTGTGTGTGTGTGTGTGTAAATTGATTTATGTTAATATAATGAAAGATAAAGATATACTCAATATAAGATATTGTCAATATATATCTTTGGAAAAATATTTAATATAAGCTATTGAATATTAATTAGATAAATGAATCAAAGGGATTTTCCTTAATTTATTAGGAAAATGTTTTCTTCCTCCTCTATCTACTAGGAAGCTTATCCCAATCAGATTTGGATAGTAAAGGGGCGCCCCATACTCTATATAAAGGAGGGATTGGCTAGCTCTTTTGTACATCACAATTCCAAGAACTAATAATTTTTGTGAAATATAGAGAGCTTCTTAGAGAGAGATTTGAGAGAGAGAAAAGGCCGGTCTAGCAATCGGATTTTTCTAGTAGCAATCCAATGGTGGATTCCGGCGGGTTGTTCGTGTGGATCATCGATAGAGGCCGAACGCTTGGGCGGCTCCGTGCATCGCTACTCTCCTTAGACGGTCAAAGCATCGATCTTTTAGATCAAGTAAGGTAACCACCGTCTACTACTTATTTGTTTGTTGCTTAAACGAAATCGATCCGGGTAAAAGGAAATAAATTTTTGAATTCCGCTGCGTTCCCGCGTAGATTTTCTAACAGTGGTATCAAAGCGAGCTTCGAGCTTAAGCAATAAGCATGTTAATTTGCGTAGTTGATTTTATCGTTTAAATCACGTACTTAAAATATGAAAGATTTTTTATTCGTAAAACGATACACTAAAAGTGAAGAAAAATAAAAACAAGATCGGGTGGTGCTCGGCCGGCTGGTGGCGGCACCACCACCGGCGGCTGGTCGGCGGCGGCGGCAGGGAAACATGCTGCCGGAGTCGGTTGACTGGTCAAAGGTGGTGGATCTCCAATTTTTTGTTTTGTGCATTTGTGTTTCTATATGGTTCATAATTGTGATTGATAATTTCTCTTTTGTTTAAGTTAATGTTATGTGGCGAACTAATGATTCAAATAGTTGGATCATTGGGATGCCACATGATTATTTGATAAATATGATTTGTCTTTAAATAATCTAGGCCATTTAAAATTTTGTTTGAAATAGACCAAGGTCCTTTTAAAATTATTTGATTTTGGAAAATGTCTAGGTCAGGCCTTTTTCAAAATTTTGTTTTTGGAAAGGGCCAATGTTGGTGCCTTTTGGTTTAGGAAACCAAAAACATCCCTTTTGATAATGAATCAAAAGGAAAGAAACAAAAGAGACTTAATTTTAATTTTGATTTATTTTGGAATAATTCTAATTGATTAAAATTAAAATTGAAATCGTTTAAAATTAACCGTTAATTTTATTTCGATTAAAATCCATTAATTAATTAAATGTTAATTAGTTAATTGATTAGATAAAATTATTTAATAGATTAAACGTTAATCAATTAATTAAGACGCAAGTTGTTAGTTTTCAATTTTGTCTTTTTCATAAGATGTTATTGTATGGATTAGATACTGAGTAGATATAATATGATTATATGGACCCCGATTGATCATGGACTCGACCAATAGGTTATTTGGTAAAATTTGCAGGAGGAACTATGTCATGGCAATCGAGGTTGCAGAAATGTGTTGCACTTTCAACTCACTGTCGAGTATATTGCGGCAAGAATCAAGCATGTAAAAGAGTTGTTGTGGATGAAGAAGTTTCTCGAAGAGCTTGGTTTGAAGCAAGATCGGTATGTGTTGCTTTGATGATAGCCGAGTGCTATTCATCTTGGTAAGACTGCAGCATTTCATTCTAGGACCAAGCACATTGATGTTCGTTATCATTGGATTCGGGATGTGTTGGAGTTGAAGTTTCTAGCACTTGAAAAAGTGCACACGGATAACAATGGTGCGGATATGTTGACAAAAGCGTTGACAAGGAAGAAGTTTGAGATATGTCGTTCTATTACGGGAATGACGAATGCCTCCACAATGTCGTGAGGGGAGATTTGTTGGGTGGATCACTCTGACAAAGATATAAAATAATGGTGTTGTTATTCACACTTTGCAAAGAATGATTTACATGTGTTTATATAGATACAATGGAAGGTTTTAGTCCTCCTTAATCAATGCTATGACTAGACTATGAGTAGATTATGACTAGACTATGACTATGCAATAATTACAATAATAAATGATAAATATACAATAATAAATGGATTTATTGCTAATACCACCCCTCAAGTTGGACGGGGGACGAGACCTAACTTGCTACGTTGATGAAGAAACGCCAACCGAGGAAGCGATTTAGTAAGACAGTCAGCAAGTTGATCTTGGGCATTAACATGAGCAACACGCAAGGAACCATGTTGCACTTGGTCACGAATAAAATGATAGTCAATGCAACGTGCTTCATTCGGGAGTGAAAAACAGGATTATGACAAAATTGCGTGGTGCCCAAATTGTCGCAATAAATAACTGGAGTTTGACTGGGAGGAAAACCAAGATCGCGAAGAAGAAATGTAACCCAATGAACGATATTCAGCTTCAGTGGAAGAGCGAGCAATGGTCGATTGTTTCTTGGAACTCCGTGATATGGCATTCCGTCCAAGATAAACAATATAGGCACCGGTAGAAGCATAGTCGTCCTTATTACCTCCCCAATCGGCATAAGAAAAGGCATGAAGAACCAGTGGAGAATCACGATAAATCTGAAGCCCAAGGTCCACTGTCTCAAAGAAGATACCATAATATGCGCTTAGCATGACCCCAATGCACATCCGTGGAGCATGCATAAACTGAGAGAGTTATTGACAGCAAAGGCAAGATCCGGGCTAGTAAACAACAAATATTGTAGGCTACCAATAACCATACGATATTCCGAGGCATCATCAAGCGGTGTTCCAGACTTAGTAGTGAGTCCAAAATATCGGCAGAGTGGAAGTAGTAATATAGTTTGCCCGATCCATATGAAGACGAGCCAATAACTTCGCTGGCATACCGCTTTAAGATAAAATACAACCGCTGGGCGTTGTAAATGATCTCAATGCCAAGAGAAATACGAAAAGGGACCCCAAGTCTTTGAGTGAGAATCACGCCCCAAAGAGAGATAAAGTCTCAAGAGCCTTGGAGTCATTCCCCTAGAATAATCGATCATCCACATATACCAAGATAAAATAATTGTGCCACCAGAGTTATAAATAAATAAATAGGAATCAGCATCCACATTCCTAAAATTGTTGATGAGGAGAAAACCCTTGAGCTCATCATACCAAGCCCGAGGTGCCTGTTTTAAACCATAAATCGCCTTACACAATTTGCACACGTGAGTAGGATGATCAAAACTTACAAAACTAGCAGGTTGTGCCAAATAAACATCTTCTGAAAAGTCACCCTGTATAAATGCATTATTAATATCAAGCTGACGCAGAGACCACCCCTGCGATAGAGCTAGAGTCAGAACTGTTCGTACTGTGGTGGGTTTAACCACCGGACTAAAGTCTCATAATAATCCACACCAGGACGCTAATCAAACCCTTTAGCCATAAGGCGAGCCTTGTATCGATCAACAGAACCATCCAGATGATGCTTAATACGAAAAATCCACTTAGAGCCAATGACATTATAGTGAGGATGAGAGGGAACAAGTTCCCGTGTCTCATTACGGAGAGAGAGCGCCATATTCCTCATGCATAGCGCTTCTCCACTTAGGATTTTTGAGGCTTGAGCGATCGTATGGTAGGTTCGATCTAGAGAGAAGAAGTAAGTTGGGTGTTGAGATTGAGTTTTGTATAGGTTTGTGGATGTTGTTTTGAGATCTAGTGCGCATAGGATGTGTGGGTGGAGGAGGCGGGAGGTGGAGGTGGAGAGGGTGGAGGAGAAGGTGGTGGGGAAGGAGGCGGTGAGGGAGGTGCTGGGGCAACAAGAAACTGAACAGGAGGTGGAGTAGGAAGCCAGTCAGAGATAGGCACTGAGGGGGATGGAGAAGGGGTGCCGGATTGGCAAAGGGAAATACGGACTCCACAAATTTCACGTGGCGTGAAACATAAAGGCGAGACTCAGTAAGGTCATAACAGTAATAGGCATGTTGTTGTAGGGCATAGCCCAAGAAAACACAGGGTTTTGAGCAAGGTTGAAGTTTGTGAGAGGTATAGGGGCGGAGCCAAGGATAACAGAGACAGCCAAAAACCTGAAGCTTAGAGTAGTTGGGAGAGGTATGAAAGATGGACTCATACGGGGAACGCATTTGCAGAGTAGGAGTAGGCATGCGATTAATCGAGATACAAGATGGAAAAACGTAAGGCGGATAAGAGTCGGGTATAGATGCATGAGTGAGCGGGGACATGCCGCTTTCTACAATATGCACGTGTCGGCGCTCGGAAATGCCGTTATGTTCTGGGGTATGAGGAGGAGTAGTGAAAAAAGAGATGCCATTGGTTGAAAAGTAATCACGAAGGAGATAAATTCACCTCCATTATCGTAATCTGACAAAGACTTTAATGGTTTGTTCAAAAAACTTTTCAACAATGGAAGCGGAAGCGAATAAAGGTGGAATGAACATCAGATTTGCGGAACAAAGGATAGAACCAGACATAGCGTGTGAAATGGTCAACAAAAATCACATAATATTTGAATCCGCCCACAAAAAGAACGGGAGAAGTCCAGAGATCACTAAAAACAATCTTAAGGGGTCGGGAGGAACATAAAGTAGTATTTCCAAAGGTAAGTTTATGGCTTTTGCTTTCTAAGCACGCAGAACAATGTGTAAAAGAGGAGACCGTAGTATGTAAATCATGATTCTTAAGAATAGAAGACAAAATGGGAGGGCCGGATGGCTGACGATGATGCCACTTGTGGGGCGTGGCTTTAGTGGATGCAAAGGCAACAAGAGGTGGGTTAGGCCATTCATAAAGACCGTTCTTAACCGGACCAGGAAGTAGGATGTTATGATTCCGTAGGTCTTTTACAATAAATTCAGAGGGTAAGAATTCAATAAAAAGATTGTTGGCATGACATAACTGATAAATAGAAAGTAAGTTACGAGACATGTCGGGAACACATAAGACATTACGTGGTTGAATGGATGTATCATGGGAGGGTAAAGAAATCTTTGCCCGATGTGAGAAATAGAGACCTTTACCATCACCAACTAGAATGTCATCGATCCAGTGTACTGAGAGTGTGACGAGAGATTCCGAAGATCTGAAGTAACATGATGCGTAGCACCACTGTCAAGGAGCCAGTTAGGAGTGGATGAGTCGAGTCGAGCCGAGTTACCATGTGATGAAGCTAAATAAGCCTGTGGCCTATCCAAACGAGTCGAGCTTTGCCCAACCGAGGTAACCTGAAATAAAGGACAAAAACGAGCCAAGTGTCCCTGTGTAGAACATAATTGACATTTACCATAAGGATGACATCGAGTACTAGAGTTATTTCTTGAATATGATTGGTGTTGCGTATGCCATGGCTGCTGCTGTTGTTGGCGTGATGAGTGGTGGGGCGGCAGCTGGGTAGGCACGGTGGTTGAACCAGCACTGGAAGAGGGCGGGTGAGGCTGATTTTTGGCTCCCCATGGTTGTTGATGCGGCGGCTGTGAGTAGGAGAGGAAAGGAGCTGTCCGGATGCACGGTTCACCGGAGAAGAAGTAACCCGAATGAAATCATGGTGGGTTGTGGCTGAGTTGTTGCGGATTGGCGGATTAGCTGAGATGAAGCTATTGCTGTTGCTAGTGGCCATTTTTTTCAGCAACGAGAGATCAAGATTGATGAAGAAGAGGAGATAGTGGCGGCGCCGGGCTATTGGCGGCTACCGGAAAAAAAAAAATATTTTAGGGTTTTAGGATCGAGTGCTCTGATACCATGACAGAGATATAAAATAATGGTGTTGTTATTCACACTTCCAAAGAATGATTTACATGTGTTTATATAGATACAATGGAAGGTTCTAGTCCTCCTTAATCAATGATATGACTAGACTATGAGTAGATTATGACTAGACTATGACTAGGCAATAATTACAATAATAAATGATAAATATACAATAATAAATGTATTTATTGCTAATACACTCCTTTGTGGAGACAAGCCCTCTAAATAATTTGAAAAATAATAATATGTCAAGTAGTATTTAAGGGAACAAATTAGGTTAATTTTTCTCTAATCTTCACAATCTTTTACAACAAAAAGAGAAGGAAATTCGCAGCAGTTTTTGGTATTGCAGCAGCAACTTTACGGCGCCGATCGGGTATTGAAACGGACTCCGATCGGCACGAAATTTTGAGGGCTTGTTCAACTCTCATTATTCTTCAATATGAACGGTAGAATTTTTGTTTCAACGGTTAAATCTCCGGGTAATCATCCGCGACCTGACTGCTGCGTTTCTGCTGCGTTTTCGATGATATTTTTCAACAACTCTTGTATTTTGCATTCTTAGTTGATGTTTTGGTGTAGTTGAGTTGGTTGATGTGTTTGAAACACTTTTGTATCATCTTTTGCTGATTAGTGGAGCTTTTGTGAGCCTCGGCCACGTGGTTTTTACTCTCTCACATCGAGAGGGGTTTTCCACGTTAAAATTGTGGTGTTGATTTTCTTGTGTTTTCATTTCTCTTTATTTGTGATTTATCTTCGTTGGGGCTCCCTTGTTTAATTCCGTTTTAATGTCATTGGGAATACTTTGTAGGTATTTGTGATACGTGTGGTATTACGGTTGTTTGTTTTCCAACAATCCGTTGACCCTCTTACTAATTAATGATGCATGATTTGCTTGTTGAGATTCTTTCTCTAAAGGAGAAGGTGAATGATTTTGAGGAAACTATTAAAAAGTTCGATAACAGTACGGGAGAGGGTAGGGATGGGATTTCGGGATGTCGGGAATTCCCGAAAAGTTCAGTCCGGAAAAAGTTCAAGATAAAAAAAGTCCGGGACGAGAGAGTATGTACTCTATTCGATTGGTTATATCGTTGATTTTTATTTTTGATCATCCAAACAAAGTTCACAACGGAAAACCCAACACTTTGTCTTACCAATTTTTTGTATGTATGGAATGCTATATCCTTAAACATCAAAACCTGCATTACATTCGAAATTATTTTTATATTTTTGTAATAAGAAAGTCCGTGATGGAGACTTTACATTTACCAACAAAATAAATATTATAGTCAAAGTATATATATATATATATCAACTGTGTGGACAAATTTGTCCCGACTCATTGGCCCTGCACAACAATACCCATTAACTTCCACCAGCCAGATTTATATTTTCGTTGATAAATAAATATTATGCGGTATTAGCTTAATGTGTTTGTCTTATAACACTGTATATTGGACATATTTGTTATGTAGTAAAAATGTCGCTGTACTGTAATTATCTCAACCCTTCACCGAAAGGGTTAAAGGTTCGGTTTCACACAATCTTCTAACGGCTAAAGCACTATACATCTATCTTGTAATTTTATTAGCAGCGGTGATATATGCACTACCCAGGGAGGACCCACATGAGCCAAGGGCTCATGGACCCCACTTAAATTTTTAAGCGAATTTATTAATATACCACACCCTAATAATATTAAGAGCTTCGTATATATTTTATTTCGAACAATTTTTAGTGCAATTCTTTTTTTTTGGCAGCAAGTGCAATTCTTCATATAGTTCAATTGGATTTGGTGAGACACATTATTTTTGGTGAGACACATTATTAAAGAGCCTAAGGTCACTGGTCTAGAACCTGACAGTTAAGTCCTTAATTATTTTTCAAAGAGACTGGATATTTTTTTCAAAGTAATTTGTTTTTTACCGGGACCGAATATTTTTCTATATGTAAAATGTAGGGTTTTCTTATTTTTTGCGCAGTCCGCAGATCCCAAATAGGAACACTTGCATCCGCCCCTGGATAATGGTACATGTTGTGCACAAATATGTTGTGCACATATTATTTTTCTTTTATTCGTGTAATCATATTATTCTTGTAATCATTCATAACGAATTGTTTATCACTTTAATGACTAAAATTGATTGGGCATGCGCAGAGAGGGTCTCATTCAAATTTGAGGCCGAATCAAATATTATTATAAGCCATTTCTAAAAGAGTTGACCAAAAAAATATATTGTTTTTACCTCTAGCAGAATCTAATCCAACCCTAATTCTTATCGTTTATATTCGATCGCTTTCCATTAGAAAGAATACATTATTTATTTTCAAAAATGCAATATATATATATACTATTGAGTTAAAATTTCACGCGCCTTAAATTCATAGATTTTGGGAGGCTCGAGGTCATGGCCCCTTGGCCTCCCCGAGAGGTGCCCTCGGTCATGTGTAAGAGAAGGACAGCGCCACTAATGCGCCGACGAGCACCCACACCTTGATAAGAACAACCACTGCAACTAAATCCGCCACCATCTTTCACCAACGCCGACAAAACAGAACCGGACCAACTATATGTACCAAAGAAGATAAACCAGCCCCTCCCATTAGAACCATAATAATGGAGAAAGAAGAAACGCCGCAAAAATAGCCACCAACACATCCGATAACCATGAAACAAAAACGAAATGAACCAAAAAAAATTAACATGATGAAGGAGGCTGCGGATGAAGGGGTTGACTTTGGTGATTACGGGCAGATTGTGGAGCCGTCTGCTCCTACAATGGAAGAAGGGCCTCCTATTGTAGGGGGCGCACAATGATGCAGAAGTTGGAGACTCGCATGAGGATGGGATTTATGTGAGTAAGACGGTGACTAGAGAATTCGAAGAGTTGGGAAGAGGAAAACGGACAAAGTTACTGAATTCGAGATACCGTGAGTTTGTGACACATATGGCAGTGAAAACGAAAAGTCATGCGACGCGCTCATCTGATCCATCACCTTCCTAAGGTATCCTCTATCCTCTTACGCACTATGTAGATTATTCCCGTTTTTCTTATGCACATAGGAGATATCTCGCAAAGCGTGATCATGCGGAAATCCTCCCGCCATTTAAATAAAGGTGAAGTATGACGGATGGCGGAAAGCTATGAGAGAAGAAATACGTGCATTGGAGGACCAAGGCACGTGGGTACTTCAGGAATTACCCCCTGGCAAGAAAGTGCTAGGAAGTAAATGGGTCTGTATAGAAAAATACGATGAATTTGGGAATCTTAAGCGGTTGAAAGCGTGATTAGTAGCATTCGGGAAACACCAGGTGGAAGGTATTGATTATCACGAGACCTTTGCTCCCGTATCAAAAATGGTGATGGTTCGGGTTTTCTTAGCAGCGGCCGCCGTTAAGAATTGGGAAATTCATTAGATGGACGTGCACAACGCGTTTCTGCACAGGGATTTGGACGAAGAGATCTATATGAAAATTCCTCTAGGTTTTGTGCACAACCACCCGAACTTGGTGTGTCGTATGCAGAAATCTTTTACGGGTTGTAGCAGGCACCACGATGCTGGTTTGCAAAGTTGGCTTCGACATTGAAGACTTATGGATTTTGGTAGTCATACTCGGACTATTCTTTGTTTACATTGGTCCATGGGGATATACGTATTAGTGTTCTTGTATATGTTGATGAGATAATAATTGCAGGGAATGACACTACTGCCTTGCGGGTTTTCAAGGATTGTTTGGGGCGTTGTTTTAAAATGAAAGATTTGGGAAAATTGAAATACTTTCTTGGATTGGAGGTGGCGAGAAATCAGCAAGGGATATTTTTGTCTCAACAAAAATATGCGTTAGATATTATTGACGATACATGTTTGTTAGGTGCGAAGTGGAGTTACCCATGGAACAGAATCATCAGTTGGCGGTTGCTGAGGGAAAATTATTGGATGATCCTGGCAAATACAGATGCTTGGGACCTTTCATGTTTCTTGGAAGACCAAGAAATAGCAGACGGTTTCCCGATCTTCTGTTGTGGTTGAGTATCGCTCTATGGCCGCGACTATTTGTGAATTGAAGTGGCTACGGCAGCTCCTCGGTGACTTGGGTGTTCGTATTCCCAACGGTATTTCACTTCATTGTGATAGTCAATCAGCGTTGTACATTGCTCGGAATCCGGTGTTCCATGAAAGGACAAAGCATATCGAAGCTGATTGTCTTTTTGCTCGTGATGCGATTACGGATGGCCTCATCTCTCCCTCATACGTTCCTACACGGGTCCAGCTGGCGGACATTTTCACAAAAGCTTTGGGGTAACAACAGTTTGAATTTTTGTTGTTCAAGTTGGACGTTCGTGATCTTCACGCTCCAACTTGAAGAGGGTATTACGGCGTGTTATTATTATTTAATAGTGTTATGTAAAGTAAAGGACGGATATTTTAATTCGATATGTAGTACGGTTTCTGAACTTGACGTATAAATATGAGGGTGTGGCGATGAATGGAAGATAGAAAATGCTTTGGAAAATACTCTTGTGTGTCAAAATTTATCAATATATAATGAGTAATGCATGATAGCAACACAACCATTTTTTTTTTCTTGACACAACAAGTGACACCGCATAATCTCACAACCTTGATTTTGATAATATAATATGCTGTGATTTGAAAAAGTCCCCAAGTATATAATCCATAATAATTAGGATAATAAAAGAGAAAGACAAAAAGGAGGGAAACACGGTGCCTATAAAATGCCAATAAGGGAAGATAATTCTTCATCAAACTTTACAAAAAAACTAACCGATCAGATCTTGGCAAAAAGGCGGAAATGGATACAATGAAATCCTTCAAAGGTTATGGGAAGGTGGATCCTAATGAAGAAGCGGCATTTAAAAGAAAAATCCGCAAGCGTATCATCATTCTAGTCGTCTCTCTTGCTTGTTTGCTAACCATCGGAATTGTTGTTGGAACAGCTGAGATCATGAACAATAATAGCAGAAGAAATGGCGGCCGCCCAACAACAACAACGCTAAGCTCACATTCTAAAGCCCTTGAAGCAATCTGCAGTGTAACAAACTATCCACAATCATGTTACACTAGCATTTCATCCATGGAGTCTTCATCAAACACGTCGGACCCAGAAAAGATTTTCCAGATCTCTGTACAAGTGGCATTCAATGCCATGAAGAAGCTCTCTGTTTTGCCGCATAAATTGATGAATAAAATGGATGATCCTTTTGTCAAACAGGTTTTGGTCGTTTGTCAAGAGGTGTTTGATGATGCAATTGATATGTTGACGGATGTTAACTCATCCATTAATGGAGGCAAAGGATTAATTTCATCTACTACTAAAATTAACGACCTCAGGACCTGGCTTAGCACCGTTATTACCGATCAAGAAACCTGTTTGGAAGCTTTGGTGGAAGTGAACGCAACAATGGTTAAGGACATCAAGCGTTTGATGAAAGACCCCAATGAGTTTGCTAGCAATAGTCTAGCCATTGTATCTAAGATTATTGATCTTGTAGGAGTACATGATTCCAAGTTGCCGATTCCTAGCAGAAAGCTGATGAGGGCTGCCGGTGGTGGTGGTGGTGGTGGTGGTGGTCGGTCGGAGTTTCCAAATTGGGTTACACGGATAGATCGTAAGCTGCTGCTGCATGAAGTGAATCCAAAACCAGATGTGACGGTGGCTCAAGATGGTAGTGGAGATGTGGATACTATTGGGAAGGGAGTAGCCATGGCGATTGGGAGGAATTCATCATCATCATCAAGATTCGTGATATACGTAAAAGGTGGTGTATATCAAGAAATTGTGAGAATTGATAAATCGTTGAGCAATGTGATGATGTATGGAGATGGCAAAAACAATACCATTGTTTCTTTTGATCAAAATGCAGTAGATGGAACCCATACTTTCTTCAGTGCTACATTTGGTAAGTTCATCTCTGGCACTTCCTAGTCCGAGAAGAGTAATCATGCAGGTACAACCGTTTCTGTTGATCATGATGAATTATGATCAATTTAGACCGATCATGATCAACGATATAGATGATCGTTGTGACAATCATTATGATACAACGATTGTACCGTTTCATTATACTTCACTGATTAGGAGAGTTATACTAAGTGAATGGATGCGATACATTCAACTCATCTACTTTCACACAATAAAAGTGTGCATGCATGAGTTTGATGAAACAGAACCATCCACTTAACATAACTTCCTAGCAGCTGCTGCATCATAATTCTTATCCTTTCGAGTTCGGATGCATGACTTTGTTCCACGGAAGCTCTTAGAACAAATTATCATACTATCTTTTACATCATTATAATATTATAAGACTTAATACTTAATTTCACGATAATCAACTATATATTTAGATGTGTCACGGTAATTATTTGTTATGACAATCTTGGTGTGTGAAACTAACATTTACTTTATTTCTTTCCCAAAGTGGTAGTTGCATGACAATATAATAATAAATATGACATAACATATTTTAACGCTCTTGAACATTAATAGTGAATGTTAATTAATGTGTCATATCATTATCAATCGTGTAAAAATGTATTTGTGTATTTGTGACAACTTTATTGTGTAATTTGTGTTTTCGATTACTTTCGGACCTCTTTAATTAACTTAATGACTCCACCTAATATTATTGTGTTTCCCCTCAAAAAATATTATTGTGTTATTATGTACATTACAAAAAAAAGAAATCAATTGATAAACATATAACCAGTTTATCGAATTTATTAACAAAACTATATAAAATTACAATCAGTCTGGTTGTAATAGTTGAGGCTCTTGGATGAAAATATCTTGGATTCAAGTTTAGTACTACATCCGTCTGATATTATAAGTCATCATAGATTAAGAAATTCAATAAACGATCCAATATTGGTAGTTTTAGACTAAAATACCCTTAGGCTGATTAGAATAATGTAAAGTTTTGAAATAAGGAATACGGATAAAACAAGAAGGAAAAAAAAGAATTAATTACCGTATTGAAATGTGAGAATGACTTATATTATGGAACGAATGAAAAATATTATAGCGACTTATAATATGGGACGGAGGTAGTACGATATATTCATATCATAATATATGTACAGTAAGAAGTAGTTCTTATTGAATTCTAGTATTATTATTGAAACTAGAACTCATAGACAAAAAAAAAAATTATGGATAGAATTATCGACAAAAGTATTCGGTTAAGGGGCGGAAATCAATATTAATATCAGCTTTTGAGTTTTTTTATATTAAATTATATATTGGGGAAAAATCAATATTTTTATCAGCTTTTGAGGTTTTTATATTAAGTTTTATAGGGATATTTCACTATCAAGGTTTAAGAGAAGAAATATTTTCATTGATTTTGTTAATGAATCTATTACAATGAGAGAAGACTACATATATAGTACAAGAATACTTAGCGAGTAAGAAAACTCAATGAGTCGAATCGAGCTTCAATTTATTTGTGCTAACACCCCCGGCAATCCAGTAGGTGCGGAGTAAACGTGGAGATTGGTCTTCAAATCTTTGGCGAGGTTGACGTAGAGGCTTTAGAATATCCGCAAGCCGGTCGATGGTGGAAATGTAACCGATCCAAGGATCTTCCGGCAACAAGCTCACGAACATGATGGACATCTATTTCAATATGTTTGGTGCGAGCATGGAAAACAGATTGACAAAAGGTAAGTAGCACCGACGTTATCACACCACATAATCGGTGGAGAGGAATGCCGAAATGGCAAGTCACGAAGCAAGAGATAAGCCATTGAACCTCGGGGCAAGCGGCTGTAGAGACAGACTTATATTCGGCTTCAATTACTACTTTTTGGCCACAAAGAGTTGTTGTTTGCAGCCCCAAATGATAAGGTTGGGACCCAGAAAACACAAGACCCACCAACAGAGCGCCGATCATCGGGTCGAGGCCCAATCGTGAGTCGAAAAGGCATGAATTTGAGACCGGGTTGAGAGGAGAGAAATGACCGTCGGAGGATGTGCCGCGAGATAACGGAGAATGCGCTTGACACCGCCAATGATCGATAGTAGGAGCGCATATACTTGCTAACCTTATGGACCGCAAACGCAATATCGTGCCGGGTATGAAAGATCATCAAGCCCGCCACGATCGTGACGGTATAGTGAGGATTGTCAAAAGGTTGACTCGCAAAGCGGGAAAGAGGAGGAGAAACCGCCATAGGGGGTGGTGCAAGGCTTAGTCCCGCATGCCGGCTTTGACCAATAAATCATTAGTATATTTGGCCTTGGACCGAGATGGAGACCGTAGTCGGTGCGGGTGGCCTCAATGCCAAGAAAATAAGACAGATGGCCCAAGTCTTTAACGGGAAATGTAGAAGATAATGAGGAGAGAAGTCCTTGAATAACTCCGCATGTTAGAGCCGGTAACAATAATATCGTCTACATAAATGAGCATAAGAAGATAGATGCCAAAGACGATGATAAATATAAAGAGAAGAATCAAGCAGCAGAGCAAGGGGCGGAACCCAAGAGTGAGAAGATCTTTGGGTAAGGCGAGAAAACCATGCCCGGGAGCCTGTCAAGACCGTAAAGATCGCGATTTAATTTACACACGCGTAGGATAACTGGGTGCACATAACCCAAATAATTTCTTTGCCGTGATATAGACAACTTCATCCAAGTAACCGTGTAAAAGGCATTTTGTATATCGAGTTGGCGAATAGGCCAATTAAACTGGAGAGCCAAAGTAAGGGCAAGTGGCGAATAGTGACGGGCTTAACAACAGCGGGACTAAAAGTTTCATGAAAATCGACGCCTCTGTTTGATGAAAACCTTTTGCCACAAGACGGGCTTTATAGCGTTCAATGAGTCCCCTCGTGAATTACGCTAATACGGTGACCCATTTGCAACCGATAATGTTGGCGGACGGGGGAGGAGGGACAAGAGTCCAAGTGTTATTATTTAAAAGGGCCGTGAATTCATCACGCATGGCGGCACGCCATTCAGGGGAGCGAGAGGCATCAGTATAGGAAGTGGGTTCGGTTTGTAGGATAGACGTATTATGGGCTCGGGCGGTGGGGAGGAGAGAAAATCGCCGGGAAGTGTTTTGGGCTTAAGCGAATGAGTCACGAGATCGAGTCGTCATGGGGATGGGCTGAGGGGCTGGTTCGTGAGGGCGAAGGAGAAGGGGAGGTTAATGGGCTGATGGGGGGAGAGGGGCCCAAGGGAGGGATCGGTGAAGGGACTGGGCTGGAAGGTTGAGAACCTGGGGCTGGGCTATGAGTGTGGGCCTGCGTTTGGGCTGGGTCATTAGTAGGGGAAGGGGCCGCAGAATGGGTTGGAGTCTCGGCTGGAGGAAGTAAAGTGGTGGGGAGTAGAATGCTGTGAGGGTTAATGGGTGAGTCGGGTGTGGTTTCGTAGGGAAAAACATTTTCATCAAAAACAACATGTCGGGAAATAAATATACGACCCGAGGAAATGTCAAGACACTTATAACCACCATGTTCATCATTATAACCAAGGAAAAGGCACGACTTGGACCGAAACGCAGTTTTAGTATTATTGTAAGGACGCAAATACGGCCAACATGCACACCCGAAAACTTTAAGGAATCCATAATCAGGACGACGACAATGGACAAGTTCATATGGACACTTATATTGGAGTACCTGTGTGGGCATGCGATTTATTAAGTACACGGCGGTGGTGAAAGCATCTTCCCGATGATTAAGTGGCAAATTCGAATGAGCCGTAAGAGATAAACTGTTTCAACAATGTGACGGTGACGGACGCGGCAACGCCCGTTTGCTCAGCGAGTGTGAGCACAAAGCTAGTTGGTGAGTTATGCCGACACGAGAAAAATAATTGCGCAAGCGCATAAATTCCATACCTCGATCAGTTTGAAGGGCTTTAATTTTAGCATTAAATAAGCGTTCCCACAAGAGCTTGAAATTTGTAAAACGACCTCAACATCGATTTCAATGCAATAGGATAAAACCAAATAAACTTCGTACAATCATCAACAAAGGAAATATAGTATCGTGAGCCATAAATTGAAGCCTCGGCACAGGCCCCAAAACATCCGAGTAAATTAAGTCTAACGGTTTGGAAGAAGTGAAGGGCGTGGTAGATAAAGGAGACGATGACTCTTAGCTAATCGACACGCAGAACAAATAGAAGGGTGAATTACGGGGGAGGGGACATTTATTTGACGTAAAATAATATTTATTATTCTTGAGGAGCAAAGACTTAGGCGACGATGCCAAGAGGAAGAGGAAGCGTGAGTGGCAGAGCGAGGAGGGTCCAGAAGGAGAATGGAAGTGGCGAGTGAAGTAGTAGAGGCCATCTTTCACGTAGCCTCTAAGATGGACGTGGCCCGAGTAATCCTTCACAAGGAAATAAGATGAGTGAAATTCAAAATATACATTATTATCACGAGCAAAGTGTTGAGCAGAAGCAAGTTTTGTTTAAGTGCGAGGAGCGAGAAGGACATCTTTGAGAACATACGAGGAATGAAAGTATTAAGAGTAATGTTTCAATATGGAAATAGACATACCAGTATTCATTGCTTGCAATCGATTGATCATCACCGAATCTGGGGTGGGAGGACCTTGGAGAGTGATGCGGTTGAGAAGTCATATGGTGTGAAGCTCGGTGTCGGGTAGCCAAGTGGAGGAGTCGTAAGAGGTACACAAAATTAGCGGAAGGAGGTGGAGGCGAGAGGGGAAGGAACAAAATTATGGTCGAACACCGTACTAACATGAAAGGACCGTATGACCCATTTTACCGCAGAGTTGACATTGTTGGGCCGGAGAAGGCGCTGAGAGTGGGGTGGGCGTGATCCGAATACCTACCTCGGCCTCGACCCCGTGGAGGAAGGCTGCGCCTCGATTAGAAGGAGGACGCCGATTGTAATTGGCGGTGGGCGAGGTGTTGGTTGGTGGCGGCAGAAGAGTGGACCGAACCGAATCAGGTGGAGTGGACGCAGCATGGTGGGAGATTCGAGCTTCCATGGTAAGGAGCATAGAGAAGAGTTCTTCAACCGTAATATTTGTTTTCGCCGACACCATCGCAACAAGGGCATCGTATTCGAGTCCTAACCCGCCAAGGACATAATTGATGACATCGTCTGGTTGAAGTGGCTGTCCGGCGAGGGCAAGCTCATCGGCGAGGCGTTTGATTTTCATAAAATATTCAGTCGCTGTAGCACCCTCCTTACGAGTGGTAGCAAGTTGAGAGCGGAGATGAACAACCTTTGCACGAGATTGGGACGCGAAGCAATCGCTTAATGGCGATCGGATCGCGAGAAGAGGTGCGGGCATGGTAAACGTGAACCGAGAACTTCTTCGCCATTAAGGCGGTGATAATGCTTGAGGATTAAATTATCTGTTTAGCCCAATAGGCGTAATCCGGGTTGGATTTTCCGTCAATCGCTGCGGTGGTGGTGTAATAGTGCCGTCAACAAATCCAAAAACGTCTTGGCCTTTGAGGTGGGTTCCATCTCAGGCAAGCCAAATAGGATAATTTGTGCGTGTCGGTTTAATGATGTTGATGGAGTGGGAGGAGTTGAAGGAGGGATAGGGAGAAGGGAGGACGATGGAGCGGAGGTGGCGGTGGTGGTGGAATCGCCCATGGAGAGTCAGTGTGTGAGTTTTTTTTTTTTTTTTTTTTTTTTTTTTTTTTTTCGTTTGAAGAGAAGGGATGCTGCGGCTGGGAAGAAGATTGGGAAGGAGGATCAGACGAGATTGGAGAGAGAGGGAGGAAGATGAGGAAGAAACAAAAAAAAAAGAAGGAAATCGAGGGTAAAGGCGCTTTTACTTATGGGCCCGATACTGTATCAAGTTTAAGAGAAGAAATATTTTCATTGATTTTGTTAATGAATCTATTACAATGAGAGAAGACTACATATATAGTACAAGAATACTTAGCGAGTAAGAAAACTCAATGAGCTGAATCGAGCTTCAATTTATTTGTGCTAACATTCACCAAAAGATGTAAAAAAAAAAAAAACAACAACCATTTTACCCCTTGTCATTTGGTGGGAAAAGCTCTCCATTTGGCACTTTACTCACTCGAATTTTTCCTCCTATTTTTTTAAGTAATTGCCAGCTCTACTTGTAAAAGGTGGCCGTATTCTTTTCTACAATAAAAATATAAGATTATAAAATTTTAAAACTCTACAGCTGTTCTTGATTGTAATGTTCGTAGGTTTTGTTTTGCGGCCTGCAAATGCAATCAGCATAAAATATCAATATATATTAATCTGAATTATTGAAGAGATTATATCCTTTATGACAAACTTTCACATTGCTTTGACTCCGTATATTCTAGATATTCGTCTTTATTTTTGTTTGTTATAAGTATACAATTCCTTATTGTTTTAAATAAATAAAACTGCATTTATTTGCACCGTCTACGTGAATTTTATTTTTGTTTGTTATAAGTATACAATTCCTTATTGTTTTAAATAAATAAAACTGCATTTATTTGCACCGTCTACGTGAATTTTACTGTAGTCCTGGATTATCATGTTATCAATTTTAAAAAATTTGATTGACGGCTTTAATCTAGAGATAAGAGTCCATCTTCAATGTAATAACCTCTATTGGTTTTAGTACATCAAGTAGGATTTACTGCATTACCAAAATTTTGTGCTACATGTATATCATCATTAGGAGAATCGAAATTTTGAAAATTGGTTTTGGAGTCAAGAATCGACATTTCATAACTCTGTAGTCAATATCAGATTCTTATAATGCATCTGCAACAAGTCGATTCTTTGCTCAATAACATATTTTCACAAGATCGATTCTACCTTAAAGCACAAGTAGAATGGAGCACCGGTAGTTGAATTCCGGATGGAATCGATTTGACGCAAATAATAATCCAAAATAAAATAAAATAAAAAGACATTGTTAATGACACTACAACCATTTTACTCGGATACCACACTTCGTTTAATATCACATTTACAGGAGTCAAATTTATGCACAAAATTCGATTCTAGAGAGATATAAAAACATATTTCAAACATATCACCTTTCGTCAACTACATTAGCTCTCATATTCAATTTTCTTAGGTGGCTTCTATCGGCACCACGAAAATACTCACGGCACCACGATTATTCTCAACATCCTATAAATCACTCTTAACACCACATTGAATATTTTTATTATTTTGAACAACATTACGTCACTGGAACTGACCTTCGTTTGCGGTACGAACGTCGAGAAAACTGATTTTCAATCCAAACATCAATGACATGACATTGATTTTTCTATTATAAATTTGTCATTGGTTTAAAACGTCAGTGGGACCATTGACATTGTGAGCGAATGAACGAAACAATACGAATTCCCATTTTCTTACACCTGCTATGTCTTTTTATTTTGAACACAGGCGTAGCAGGAAAGAATTTCATAGCCAGAGACATGGGTTTCAGGAATACCGCCGGAGCAATAAAGGAACAAGCCGTCGCATTACGATCCAGTTCCGACCACTCGGTGTTCTATAGATGCTCATTCGATGGCTTCCAAGATACCCTCTACACATTCGCCAACCGTCAGTTCTACAAGGAGTGTGACATCACCGGAACCGTCGACTTCATCTTCGGCTCTGCCGCCGCCATCTTCCAAGACTGCAACATTATGCCGCGGCAGCCACTAAACGGCCAATTTATCACCATAACTGCTCAGGGGAAGAAGGATCCGAATCAGAATTCCGGAATATGCATACAAAACTGCGTGATGACACCTCTAGATAATCTCACGGCGCCAGCTTATTTGGGGCGGCCATGGAGGAATTTTTCAACGACGGTGATTATGCAGACTAATATTGGTGGGTTCTTGAATCCTCAAGGATGGGCTCAGTGGACTCCTGAAATGGATCCTCCAAACACTATATTCTACGCAGAGTACCAGAATAAAGGCCCAGGTGCAAATGTGAATGAAAGGGTGAAATGGGCCGGGTATAAGCCCAATCTCAGCCCTGTTCAAGCGGCAATGTTTAGCGTGAAATCTTTTATTGATGGGGCAAATTGGTTAACAGCTTTAGATGTGAGTTTCCTTGAGATAGCTTGATATGTCTACAAGTATATTTGCCCTTAGTCTAATTTTTTTTATTTTTTTAAAAGGAAGGTTGCCATTGTCTAATTAAGTCTATGTATCCAGCTTTAACCTTATATTTATGTTCTTTTTTTCTCACTTTTCTAATGTAATGATACAATGGAAAAAGAAACTTTGTGTTGTGTGAAGGTATAGTACGATATGGAAATTATTATGTGTTATGAAAAATATTGATAGTAGTGTATTAAATTAGTAAGGGTAGTTTGAGTATCTTTTATAGATGTAGAAGCCTTGACCATGTCTATAAATATTATACTCCGTGATTGATGTTGGATATACGAAATATATTGATTGAAATTTTTCCAGATGAGATCGAATGCCCGTTAGTTAGCCACCGAAAAAATAATAATAATAATAATAATAGAACGACGATGGAGTTGAGGAGCGACTCCTATTGATCATCGCAATGAAGTGACCCAAATTTATATAGGGTGTAAGTCGTGACGAACTCAAATTTCCGGATAAAGTTACTAATACACCTTTCTAGTAATATTAAAATTATGTATGTATATTATTTCAAACAATATTTAATGTAATTATCCATTTAGTTCAATTGGTTAGAAATTTTGTTATTTATCCTTAGATCACAAGTTCAAATTTTGGAAATTGATTTTTTTTCATCTTTTTTTTTTTTGTTTAATTTGGACTCCACTGTAAAAAAAAAAAATTATGGGTTCGCCACGGACCGCAGTAGGCTTGGCTGTGTTTTCCATCTTGAATTTTTTGATCCGACTTCTGTGATTTGGAAGAAAGCTATTGATTGGTGAAATTGATTTGCTCTTCATTGAGTTTAAAAAATAAAAATAAAAAAATAGCTTCGTTCTTCTTCAACAGGCCTGCCATGGCTGAGCAAGAGGAGCACTTCCCGACGTATCAGGCTCTTATACAGGAAGCAAGGTTGCGTCATGTTGATGAAAGCTTGCATCAACCAGATCATGACGCCATGAAGGCGTTTAATTAGGTGCAGCAGGAAAGACGAAACCGAAAAAATCCGGCGGCCTTGTTTGCTGATCCTTTCACTGCAACGGCGAGGGGGACGATGTGGACTCCGGCTTTACGCCCATCGTTACTCCGAGCAGTGGGATGATTGTCACCGGCATGCCCATGGTGACGGACAAAGGGCTCATGGCGGTCCTCATATTGGTGCGGTGAGGGTGGAAGTTCCTCCTAGCCGAATTCCTTCCCAGCCAAAGGTGAATCAAGTTGGTTCATCCAGCTCGGTTCAGCACACTACGAGTTCCGATTCGCATCGCAGTTTAAATGAATCAGGAATCGCGAACATAGCAATGGCCCAATTGCAAGGAATTCTAGAACTTTTAAATAGCTCTAAATCGCGAGATCGATTGACTGGTAAGTATTCATGGATTATTGATACCGGGGCACTCACCACGTGACAGGTGACCGAAAATTATTTGTTGATGTAGAACCTATCGAACACTGTTAGATTGGCTTGCCGGATGGGACTTCGTCTTTTGCAACTCATTATGGAACTGTTATCTTGTCAGGAAATTTGCGACTTGTGAATGTTTTATATGTACCAAAATTAACTTGTAACTTGCTTTCGGCCTCTCAATTCTTGGATGATCATCGTTGTGTTATGCAGATCACTGCTCGTTTATGTATTATGCAGGACCGAGTGACGAGGCCACTGATTGGACTGGGTGAGTGCATGGATGGACTTTTTTCTGCTCTTGGGAGTTCCAGAGGTTCGGGTTCTGGCAGTTGATGGTGGACAGACTGGGGATTTGTGGCACCGCATTTGGGACACCCATCTGAAAAGGCCATTCGGAAGGTGCCTAATATTTCTATTTCGAACCCTTTAAATAAAGATGAATGTGATATTTGCTTTCGGGCAAAGCAGCCCCGTGAATCTTTTCCCCTCAGTGAGAAAAAAGCTAGTCGTATTTTTGAGCTAATACATTGTGATTTATGGGGCCCTATAGTGTACCCTCGACGTGTGGTGCTTCGTATTTTTTGACTATCGTAGATGACTATTCTCGTTCGGTTTGGATTTATTTATTATTGAATAAAATGGAGGTCGAATCTGCTTTCCTGGATTTTGTTGCTTTAATTTCTCGTTAGTTCGAGGTTACAATTAAACGGGTTCGTAGTGACAATGGAAAAGAATTTAGACCTTTGCTTCCTTATTTTCGTAAAGAATGTATCATCTTTGAAACATCTTGTGTTAGTACTCCTCAACAGAACGGGAGGGTAGAACGGAAAAATCAACACATACTTAATGTTGCACGTGCACTACGTTTTGATTGACATATGCCACTTAAGTACTGGAGTGTGTTATGGCTGCTGCTTATATCATTAACCGCACACCGTCTAGTGTTTTGAATTATAAAACGCCTTATGAGTCTCTTATTGGCAAAGCACCGGACCTCTCGATGCTTAGAATTTTAGGATGTTTATGTTATCTAGGCCCGAGCATGGTTTCGGTTCGGATTTTACGTATAGTTATTCGGTTTGGTTGGCATATTTTACCACCCAAACCATACCAAAACGATGTCGAACCCAATGGTTTGGTTTGGGTTGGTTTCGGTTTGGATCCGGTTTGGTTTCGGTTTCACAAGTCTAAACTGCATATTATTATAACTTACAATTTTCAAGTAACTAATATAAAGTAAAAACAGATTAAAGGTACATCACGGCTAATTACTTAATAAAATCAGTGCACACAAGATATTCAAAATTTACTTAATAACATATAGGAAAAGGCTAATTACTAGTTAGTTGTTATTACATATTACAACAACAAATGTACATCATCAATTCATTGATGGCCCTAATGCATACAACAAAAATGTACAAAAGTAGCAACTCATGTGCCTAATTAGTACAACATCTAATGTACTACTACTAGTCTGCTACATAGCAAATTACAAGGAACTTACTAAAATTCTAAGGAAACATCATTAAAACTTACTAAAATTCAAAGGAACTCATAGAATTTTCGTACCCTGGATGTTTAATTAAGGTTAGTAATAATGGGTCTTTATATAGGGTAGGTAATTCGGTTCGGTTTCGGTTTGGGTGGTTTCTAATTATGGTTATCCGAACCAGACCATTTAAATTCGGTTCGGTTCCAATCCAAACCGATTTGATCGGTTTTTTCTTGGTTTGGTTTATTTCGGTTCGGTTTGGATTGGTTTTCGGTTTTTTTGCTCAGATTGTTATGCCCACGACCATCGCCACACGCATAAATTCGCTAGCCGGAGTCGTAAGTGTGTTTTCCTTGGTTACCTTTTCACAAAGAATGGGTGGACTTTGTATGACCTAGATACGGAGGAGATTTTTGTGTCTAGGGATGTTAAATTTTTCGATCATGTGTTCCATTTTCCCAGCCGATCGATAGTGAATCCTCTATAGTATTGGACGTAGAGCCACGACCCAAGTCATTCTATTCTTTTCTAGACATTTATCTTTTTATTATTAAATCAAATGACTGCACCAAATCAAAGAAAGTAGTGCAAGGAATAAATCCTTTCTTAGCAATCATGAAATCCGATAAATGATTGTTCTGGTGTATCGTGGAAATCCTTTGAAGGGGGATAATCAAAGAATTTTCTTTGGTAAAACAAAATGTCTCTCATTTCTCCATCAAATCGATTCTTTTTTTTTTGTTTCCAAAGGAATCATGTTGGTATGATGAATCAAGGGTTTGATCCCTCCCTTACCGGGGATCCACCCATGCCGGATCCTCCGGTTGAGGGGGGACGGACAATTGACACTTAAGATACTGGGGAAAATAGAGCACCTTCACCACAACCTCGACATCCAGGTGCAGGTGCTGAAGAGTTAGGTAGGGGTAGGCGACAGAAGATTTCGAATTTGCGCTTTCAAGATTTTGTGACGCATACATTGATTGATCAAAAAAGTCTTCCTCCACACTCTTCCGCTCCGTCGGTTTCCTCAGGTACTCCGTATCCTTTTATGCATTATATTAATTATGATATGTTTTCTGATAAACATCGCAAGTGTCAGATGTAATATCCTCGGATCAATCATGGATTGACCCGATTACGCAATGAAGGCATCGGATCTAGATCTAAACGAAACAAAGAACATAAATTAAAGATCTAAACTACAAGGGGTTTGGAGCCTACCTTTTATGGTGCTTAACTCCAAGAACAAAAGATCTCCAAGAACACGTATTTGAGAAGCCACGCCTTTCCAACGTGTGTCTCCCAAAGAACACCAGGTGGATGGTGTTTCCCGCCCGCCCGGACCTCCTTGATATGCTACCGAAAAATCCCAAGATTTTTCCAACTCGAACCCTAAGAATAGAGGCCAAATTTTCAGCCAATTTCTCTTGTGAATAGTGACGTGAATAGTGTATTTCAAAGGCTTGGAAGAACTCTCTTTATATAGGAGAGTAAAACTTAACCTCCAAGATTAAATAATTAAGAGATAATTATTACATTAATCCTTTTCCCAAATAAAAGATAAATAAAATAATTATCCCAAACAAATTAAGATAAATCATATTATTATCTAATATTCCATGAATTATCATTTAACAAATAAAAGATAAATCACACGTCAAATAATTATCCAAGAAAACTAATTTCTTTCTAATTATTAACATTAAAATGGCGCCACCTTTTGATCAAAAAAGGTTCACACGCATTTTCTATATTTGACCAATTTGGTCAAAAAGTCAACACACCAATTTGGTGAAATTACTTAAAAATGTCTTTTCCGTGTATTTAATTATTTAGTCCAACTAAACAATTAATCACATATCAATTTAAATAAATTTCAATCCACTATTTAATTATAATTGAGGTGCAACGACGGAGAAATCCAATTATGCTATTTCGAGCCACGTCGAGGACCACGGGCCCATATTCGATGATTTACAATAAATTAAATAAAATTATTCGCCGATATGAATAATTATATCCAACCTATTAATTCCGGGATTACACCACCATAAACCCGGCGAACTCTATCGAATATAGATAACTTACACTCAATTTATGAGTCGGCGTCCCATCGATATAATCATTACATACGGATAAATCCTCCATAGATCGCTCACTTCGATTCGGATATTTCGTAAACCCTTCTCGAAACATATTATCCTTATTTACCATTAACCCCTAGTGATCAATTAGTTCATATTCAATATAATATGAACTCGGCCGATCGATCGCTTTTACAGGGTCAACAAATAAGTGAATCGTCTCTACTTCCGAGGAAGGAATGGATTCCATATCAGTGATAGCACGGACCACTCACTCATTCCGAATAGAGCCAACGAGAAGTGTTGGACCCTATACTTCGGTGATCCTTACTAACACATCAAACTCTACCCTAGTCTAGCGTTAAATGCCATGATCACCTCAGATTAAGATTAATCCATACATGATCATCTTGTGATTCGATAAGACTTCTCGATTACGGAATTATATCGAGAACTCAAATCAAATCGGTCCAAATTTCTATATGATTATCATCATATATAAATGCCCCACTAGGTACTTATTACCGATATCCGGATAAGATCGTCACATCTAAAGTGTTCTCAGGCGCATTAATAGCAAATTAATCATGAGACCCATACTGGATTAATAAACGCTACGGACTAAGTTAATTTTAAGTACATCTCACTAACTCAATCCTCTTGTGTATAGCCATACACTGAGTTATATGATTACATAAACGAGGTACTTAGGGTTTTCAGTAGTGTCTTAATTATAAGCATACATGCATATAATAAGATGAATTATTAATTACGTCCTAAAACAATTATACAATTGTCTTTCGGGCACTACACCCATAATCTCCCACTTGCACGAAAGGCAAGTGGATTAATTGTTTTAGAGCACACCCTTATTTATCTATATCTACAACATTCTCCCACTTGCTCAAAACAAGTGAGACGAATCCCTCAAATATGTACCCTCCAAGCGCATCTTAGTAATTCATCCTTCCAAGCACGACCGGAGTATGCCTCCGCAGGGTAGGTCACTGACCCGGCGCGTACTCAGAATCCGAATACCATGTGACTTGGTACACTGATTAGGTAGGATGTCGGCTTGAGTCAATCTTTGGGATCGAAACGTCGCCTTTCCATCTAATCCGGTGATGCGATATCAATATGCCTTTGATTCAACACCGAGGACGAAATCGACTTAACGATCATCCTTCATCCGACCTAAAGTCGAATCAGCATCATCACTTATAATCTAGTTTGCACTGAATATACTAGCATATTATTCCTCATTCTCCCGAAGATACTTGAGGATTCACTAAACATCCCATTTCGTATTCATCCTCAGGTTTTAAAACCATTCCTAAGAGGTAGGGTAGACTACATCGTTGAATGTTGCATAAATGCAAGAATATCTTAACCAGGTGAATGGATGGGATTGCCAATGATCGATTCTTGCGGATTTGAGCGAATCAAATCCTTTAGAATGAATCCCGATGGCATGTCAGACTCTGACTTCAGATAACACACCCATGTTGTTTCCAATTGTTTCAGTGTTACCGTTCACAAACACTAATCTACATACTACTTTACTAATATTGATGCCAAGTCTACAAAAGACTTATCAACATTCTCAGTCAAGTCCACATATTAAAATGTATGACTGGAGGTTTGCTTTAATCCCGAAGGATATAAGCTATGGCGGTATCCCGCCAAAGGTTCTTCTGAATAAATTAAGATACCGTTAGTCTTGCAAAAAGTCTTAGGAATCACCCCATTTTCTCGCGTTTTAACGAATCCATTATTTGTTCTCGGCTAAAACCCTTCTGCTCGAATGAATTGATTCCGTTGTTCGGCAAGGAAGTCTTCGGAATCACCCTATTTCTTGCTTTCTCGACGAAATCAAGCAAGACCGAGTGGTGAGAGATCACGGTCCGGTTAACTCTCTACCTTTCAGGAATCACCCCAAAATTACTCGGCTTTCTTACCGTGAAAGTTAAACTTTCCTATTCATTCTACTCTTCTTCATGTAGTTCCAATTACTCCTAATCGGGCCCGAGATACTCGGGTGGTTCTACAAGAGTTTCAACGAACTGGAGTATCATACTCCATTCACAGGGTTATGGCTTTTAAACCAACCTCTATGATCGAGATCCTACACAACCCACAAAGGACTATAGGTCATCAATCTACCCTATAGATCGTAAGGTCCTCATGAATGGGTAATGGACAAACCATACTCCCACCGCGTTCGGGTGGATTGATATAATTGATCTAGTTTAGTAGTTCTTATTAGTGTTATCACCAACAAATGTGTTGGATGTGATCGAACACATCGATTAGTAACATCTTGAGTACATATACATCAAGATCCAAGGTTGTTATTTATAGACTCTATCGGACCGAGTTAGGCAAAGATAACCGCTATTCTCTCGATTTTCCGAGTTTCATAACCAACCTTTACTCAATGCATTAAGATATTTCACGTCCCGAACGTGTCGCAAAATTTCCATCCCTACCTTCAAGCACTCGGGTGCTAAATGCCTCTATTTACGGAAGTGGGGTGAACCGAATTCACTCTTATCCACAAATGCGTAGGCATCTTTTAGGTAGACTTCTCGGTTTTTCAATACAACCGTTATTTTGCAACCAATATCATAAATGAGTTCAAGAAATGTATCGTAGCACATTAATAACTATTTAAGGCAAATTTATGGTGTATCCCTTAGTGAAAACATTCCACCGAGGCAAAGCGAGCATCACCCCGAAGACTACGCGATAACCTATTTACGAGTATGGAATACTCTATCTCTCAGTGAAATCGAGATTTCCTCCAAATATTTTGGATAAACTTATTGAGTTTCGGTAGTTGGCGCACTGGATGTCACTACTTGAAAAACTCCCACTAGCTTGTACCCTTTCATACGACCCGAAGGTCAATATGAACAAGCTATGTAACTTCTTTGAATCTATTACCTTTTCCGATTGAAAGGAAACTTAGGCATTGTTCTTTGAGACAGGGTTCCTTTGACTCGGGAGATAGAATCACCCTAAGCCGATGCAGATCTTATCGTTGGGGAATATGCACTAATTAATAGTATATAAAGAAGTGTTTATCTAAATACGGAAACCATTTGCGCTTTATATAGTTTTAAGATGCGCATTAATACCTTTTAAGCAATGCTTAGTGGTTCGACTTTATCAAACAAAAGTACGAGTCTTGGATTCGCGCTACACGAATGTTATATTCATCGTCAATAAGACAAACAAATTACCCTATCGAAAATGAATACGCTGCGTCCAACGAATCCGAAAACAGAAAATTAATTTTCAGATACTCAAGAATTGAATCCGAGATTCATTTCCTTGTATCACTCCCACTAGTCTATCTCGAAATAACGCCCGTTGTCTATTTTGTTTATCGTTTAATGCAAAGCTACCTAGTTCTTCCAAAGAACTTTAGCTTTCAAGAAAATAGCTAAGATTCATTGGTCGCTGATCCAAATCACTTTCCTTATCCTATAATTTCCAATTTATTAATTTTCCGTTTAGCCTTAAACTACTTAGTCTGATGACTAACACGTATAAACATTCTTTCCCATTCTCGACTTTCCTTAGATGGAAACAAGCCTTGAACTAGCAGATTCGTGTGAGTAGACACTACTCTTGAACGTGGGGACGCTCAAAGGTTACTTGCTTGGACTATCAATTTTTCTAATCGTTAAATCATAAGACCAAAGCTCCGACTAGTTTATCGGTTCCAAATACCGTCCTAACTAGCAACACTTTGTATTTATGATTTTTCAAAGATCGAAAATCCCCCAGAACTAAGCTCCCACTAGTTTATCGGCCCAAATACTTGCCTAACTAGAAATGCTTTGTTCATGATGTTTCAACGATTATAAAATCTCCGTAACTAAGCTCCTACTAGTTTATCGGTTCCAAATATTGTCTAACTAGTAACGCTTTATTCTTGTTTTTCCAATAAATGGAGAAACTTCATGCGCCTATTACACATTTCTAATAATTCGTAAAAACAACAAATCATAAGGCTAAGGCTCCCACTAGTTTATCGGTTCCAAATACCGCCTAACTAGCAACGCCTTATGTATATGATTTTCCAATTTTTCAATTTAGAAATTTGTTGTGTAATTACACTTTTAAAATTCACTAAATGAATTTTATCTCGATAGTCCTATGTCATCTTTTGTAAACTAAGTATGGTCGCCTCTCGCTCAACACGAGTGACACCCGTGACACACCTGCATTTTATGTCACTTAAGTTTTTAAAGGCTCAAGAGAAAATTTCTTCCGAAAAGTTAATCGCATTTATTGATAATTACAACGTACTTGTTACTTTCACATTTTTATTGAAGTCCTATTACTAATGGGGTTTAGTAACCTCTGAGATCTAGTTGTAAATAAAATGACGAAAGTTAAATTCAAAAATAAATTTTCACTACTAGATTTATTTTAGGAATAATAAACTATAAAAGAGTTTATCCTACCATTCCAAGGATTTAACCTCGCATAAGATCTTGTCCGAGAGGGTCGATATCAAAGACTATGATGGTCAAACCGAGACAATCTCTCTCAATGATTAAGCTTCAGAATCGAACATTTCACGGGAATCGGACATCCGGACCTTAATCATTGATTACCTTCCTTTTCTAGCCTAGATATTTCGAAAATATCCATAAAGAGTGTGACCTACTATATCGATCTCGTAGTACGCCCAGTATGCCTACGAGGCGTGTCGATGACCCGACGAGTACCAAATCCTATCCTTTCGGAGACCAAGCCTTGAATTTTGATAGCGGTGAACACCATCCGGCGGGGCCGAAATCAAAGCGCACGAGGCGTCACCATTCTCTCACGTGCTTGCATCTATAGTAGAGGCCGTGGGGTTGGCTTGTCGCCTTCCCGCTCCCACTCAATATTTTGAAAAAGTGGTGGGTTTACTAATTACGGCCATGGTCTTGACAATAAGAAACAACAAATCAAAGTACTCCGAATAGGATCGGTTATGTAGGCAAGCCTACGCCGCCTTATTCGTTGGAACATATGTGATAGTTCGCACTAATCCGCAAGAGAAGCCCGCTTAGCCCGAAGGCTTATCGGCTATGCTAAGTCCTGGCTCGAATCGCCAGAACGTGCATCACACGTGGAGGAGTCGATTGAGCCGGCTCGGTTGAACTCGCCAACCATGGTTAGACCATTTCCAACCCATGTACCAAGATTCTCCGATTTCTAAATTGTCACCCAAAGCGTAATCTCGCTTCGCTTTAAGGTGGGTTCACCGAGAAGCCATCACCGAAAAGCTCAACTATTTATCCAAGTGGGATTCACCGAGAATCCATCACTAAAATCGTAACGATTGACAAAAACCCGGTTCCTCGGTTTTATAATTAGCTACTTATTATTTAACTACCACATATTAAATTAATAAGCATTAATACTAATTATTCGAAAGTTATACATGCCTAATTTATTCAAACAAACTAGCTACATGTATGCATTGGAGTGGAATCATGATATGATGCATGTCATGGTAATTTTCCTGGTTATATCATACAATTTTCGATCATACACGAAAAATAACGGAAAAATAAACAATCGAAATGGATCGCTTGGCACTTCCGTATCTAACCTATTAAAAAACACAAACCCTAACTAGGGTTTACTATTTTCTAATCTGCTGCTGCGTATTATCGATGATCGGAAATCCAAACGAACCTTGATCGTCATGAAACTTTATGGATCTGTTTTTCACTCCGCCTACTTCAATCTGAACGGTTGGATCTTCGTTTCAATGGTCCAATTTTCTCCAGCAATCCGCCGATCTAACTGCTGCATCTGTTAATAACTGCAGCGCAACAGTGTCTTCCTGGGGACGATCGGGCATCGAAACAAATCCCGATCGACCTTAAATTTTTAGGGCTTGTTCATAACTCAATGGTAGTAGATCTGAACGGTCGGATCTTCGTTTCAACGGTCCAATCTCTTCCAGAAATTCGACGAACTCACAACTAGGGTTTTAATGCCTGCTGTGCTTTTCTGTTACAGCAGCTACTTTATAGCAGAGATCAGACATCGAGATCGACTCCGATCGTCACGAAATTTGGAGGGCATGTTCTTCAACTTTTATTCTTCATTCTGACCGGAGGGATTGTCGTTTCAACGGCTCAAACTCCGGGAAAAAATAAAAAACGGAACAGCAATAAAACAGATCTACTTCTAGGAAATTAAAATTACAAAATTTCCTATACTCATATAAACGAATTTATATGAGCCATAATGATCTAACGAAAGAAACAATACCAACCCCAATCCATCTCTTCAACCACAACAATCACAAGCATACAATCATGATTAAATTCGAATTTTACCAAAAAAAAATAAATAAAACATCTAAAACATGCTTTTCCACTCCAAGATCTAAAATTCATATATCTTTGATCGTTAGATCAAAGCTGCCTGATACCACTTGTCGATGTAATATCCTCGGATCAATCATGGATTGACCCGATTACGCAATGGAAGGCATCGATCTAGATCTAAACGAAACAAAGAACATAAATTAAAGATCTAAACTACAAGGGGTTTAGGAGCCTACCTTTTACTAGCTTAACTCCAAGAACAAAAGATCTCCAAGAACACGATTTGAGAAGCCACGCCTTCCAACGTGTGTCTCCCAAAGAACACTGTGTGGATGGTGTTTCCCGCCATACGACCTCCTCGATATCTACCGAAAAATCTCAAGATTTTTCCAACTCAACCCTAAGAATAGAGGCCAAATTTTCACCAATTTCTCTTGTGAATAGTGACGTGAATAGTGTATTTCAAAAGTGCTTGGAAGAAACTCTTTATATAGGAGAAGAAAACTTAACCTCCAAGGATTAAATAATTAAGAGATAATTATTACATTAATCCTTTTCCCAAATAAAAGATAAATAAAATAATTATCCCAAACAAATTAAGATAAATCATATTATTATCTAATATTCCATGAATTATCATTTAACAAATAAAAGATAAATCACACGTCAAATAATTATCCAAGAAAACTAATTTCTTTCTAATTATTAACATTAAAATGGCGCCACCTTTTGATCAAAAAGGTTCACACGCATTTTCTATATTTGACCAATTTGGTCAAAAAGGTCAACACACCACTTTTTAAATGAAATTACTAAAATGCTCTTTTCCGCTGTATTTAATTATTTAGTCCAACTAAACAATTAATCCACATATCAATTTAAATAGCCCAATCCACTATTTAATTATAATTGAGGTGCAACGACGAGAAATCCAATTATGCTATTTCGAGCCCACGTCGGGGGCCACGGACTCCATATTCAAGAAATTACAATAAATTAAATAAAATTATTCGTCCGATGCAATAATTATATCCAACCTATTAATTCCGGGATTACACCACCATAAACCCGAAATCAACTCTATCGAATATAGATAACTTACACTCAATTTATGAGTCGAAAGCGCCCATCGATATAATCATTACATACGGATAAATCCTCCATGATCGCTTCACTTCGATTCGGGATATTTCCGTAAACCCTTCTCAAACATATTATCCTTATTTACCATTAACCCCTAGTGATCAATTAGTTCATATTCAATATAATATGAACTCGGCCGATCGATCGCTTTGTGGTCAACAAATAAGTGAATCGTTTCTCTACTTCCTTGTAGGAAGGAATGGATTCCATATTCTGCGGATAGCACGTACTACTCACTCATTCCGGAATCAGAGCCAACGGTAGTGTTGGACCCCATACTTCAGGCGATCCTTACTAACACATCAAACTCTACCCTAGTCTAAGCAAATGCCTCAGGATCACCTCGAGATTAAGATTAATCCATACATGATCATCTTGTGATTCGATAAGACTTCTCGATTACGGAATTATATCGAGAACTCAAATCAAATCGGTCCAAATTTCATATGATTATCATCATATATAAATGCCCCACTAGTACTTCTATTACCGATAAACCGGATAAGACTCGCACATCTAAAGTGTTCTCAGGCGCATTAATAGCAAATTAATCATGAGACCCATACTCGTTTAATAAACGCTACGGACTAAGTTAATTTTAAGTACATCTCACTAACTCAATCCTCTTGTGTATAGCCATACAATCGAAGTTATGTGATTACATAAACGAGGTACTTAGGGTTTTCAGTGAGTGTCTTAATTATAAGCATACATGCATATAATAAGATGAATTATTAATTTGCCCTAAAACAATTATACAATTGTCTTTCGGGCACTACACCTTACAGCAAGTACCTTGCTGCCATTACAATGGGTAATCCTCCTAAATCGTTTAAGGAGGCTATGAAACATGAGGGGTGGCGTAAGGCCATGTCAGAAGAAATTCAGGCACTTGATGATCAGGGTACTTGGGTATTGCAACACATTCCTTCCGGGAAAAAGGTACTAGGGAGTAAGTGGGTGTATACCGAGAAACATGACGAGCATGGGGTTCTGCAACGATTAAAGGCTTGTTTAGTGGCCTTTGGGCACCATCAAGAAGAAGTTATTGATTACACGGAGACGTTCGCTTTAGTGGAGAAAATGGTTACGGTTCGGACCTTTCTCAGTGTTGCGTCAGTGAAACAGTGGGACATTCACAAGATGGATGTCCATAATGCGTTCTTACATAGGGATCTGGAAGAGGAAATCTATATGAAAATACCTCCCGGTTTGAGTAGCGGGGATCGAAATTGGTTTGCAAAATGCGCAAATCGTTGTACGGATTGAAACATGCACCACGATGCTGGTTTGCGAAGCTTGCATCGGCTTTACGTGAATATGGCTTCCGTCAGTCTTATTCAGATTACTCCTTATTCACTTTGACTCGTGATGCGATACAGCTTGTTGTGCTCATGTACGTTGATGATATGATCATTGCCAACAATGATAAGGTTTCCATGACGATTTTTAAAGCATATTTGGGGAAGTGTTTTAAGATGAAGGACCTTGTGGTTCTGAAATATTTTCTTGGGATCGAGGTGGCACGGATCAAGGAGAGGATTTTCTTGAATCAGTGGAAGTACGCCCTTGACATTATTCAGGAAACCGGGTTACTTGGGAGCAAGCCGGCTGATTTCCCAATCGAGCAGAATCACAAGTTGGCTCTTGCATCTGGCGAGTTGTTAAATGATCCAGGGCCTTATCGTCGGTTGATTTGGCATTTTCTCTTCATGTGTTGTCTCAATTTATGCAGGCACCTCGGGTTGATCATTGGGAGGCAGCCTTGTGTCTGGTTCGTTATTTGAAGAAACATCCTGGACAAAGCATCTTGTTGCGGTCTGAAAGTTCTCTTACTCTCAAAGGCTGGTGCGATTCTGATTGGGCGAGTTGCCCTCTTACCCGAAGTTCATTGAGTGGTTGGTTCGTTTTTCTTGGTCTTTCGCCTATATCCTGGAAATCCAAGAAACAAACCACGGTTTCTCGGTCATCGGCCGAAGCGGAATATCGATCTATGGCGGCGATTACGTGTGAATTGTAATGGTTGAAACAATTACTGGCTGAGCTCGGGGTCCGTCACCCCCCTGGTATACAAGTCTTTTGCGATAGCCAATCGGCACTTTATATTGCACAGAATCCGGTGTTTCACGAACGCACGAAGCATATTGAGGCAGACTGTCATTTTGTGTGCGATGCTATCACGGATGGATTGATTCTTCCTTCGTATGTCCCTACGAAGCATCAGTTGGCAGATATCTTTACGAAGGCGCTGGGTCGGCAATAGTTCGAGTTTTTGTTACGTAAGTTGGGCGTTCGAGATCTTCACGCTCCCACTTGAGGAGGGTATTACGATATGTAAACTATTATGTGTTATGGAAAATATTGATAGCAGTGTATTAAATTAGTAAAGGTAGTTTGGGTATCATTTATAGGGGTAAAAGCCTTGACAGTGGCTATAAATATTGTATTCTCTAATTGATGTTGGATATACGAAATATATTTGACTGAAATTTTTCAAGATATCATACTATTTTGTTTTACATAATCAATGACATCTTTGTACAAACAATGTTTACGCTTATAATGTAATTTTTTGTGTGGTTTCTAATAAGAGTTCTGATATTGCCAAAACAAAATGCATAACACACTTTTAAATCATTGATTATGATGTGAGATATATTGATTCATACGCATTTATAAAAAATAATGGTGTAAATGTGTATTATCAAGGTAATGATACATCTACTCCCAAAACGTTACTTCATACATACACTCACCTTCATCATAACCGTTGGATAACTTTGAATCAATGAAGAGCCGATTGGATAAAAAGCCAGCTATAGTCACATCAGCTGGACGGTATATTTTGCCAAATTAGTAGTACTTGTTAGCTTATAGCTGTAAAAAAAAAGAAGTTACATTGCATTAACAGACAAAAATAAATAAATAAAACAATGGAAAAGGAAACTTGGTATTGTGAAAATACCATACTATTTTGTTTTATATAATTAATGGCATCTTTGTACAAACAACGATGTATGCCTATAATGTAATGTTATTGTGTTGTGTTTTTATAAGAGTACTGATAGTGTCACAACAAAATACACAGCACACTTTAGAACCATTAATTATTAAATGAGACCTACGATTCATATGAGTTTTATAAAAATCAAAGATATGAATTTGTGTTGTCAAGATAATGATATATCTACTCCCAAAACGTTGCATCATACATTCATTCACCTTCGTCATAGAATCCATTTACATAGCTATTGATTTAAATAACCATTATTTTGCCGGATACCATACTATTTTGTTTTACACAATCAATGACATCTTTGAACAAACAATGATGTAAGTTTATAATATGATGTTTTTATTAGAGTGCTGATAGATTGATACTGACATAATAAGAGGACCGCGATAAAATACACAACATATTTTTGAATCATTGATCATGATGTAAGACCTATTGATTCATATGAGTTTCAAAAAAAATCGACAGTGTAAATTTGTGTTGTTAAGGTAATAATATATTTACTCCCAAAATGTTACATCACACATACACTCACCTTCATCATAGAATCCATTTACATGGCTATTGATGTAATTAACCATTGGTAAACTTTGAATCAAAGAAGAATTTATTGGATAAAAAGTCGGCTATAATCACATTAATTGCACGGTATAATTTGCCAAATTTTCTGAAGAGAATGACTTATTTCATATCATACTTTCTCAACTAAGTCTCACGCCATTCTAAATATCAAACACGTACAAGTATTTATTAGCTTATTGCTGTAAAAAAAAAATTTGCACATTGCATCAACAGACGGATAAATAAATAAAACTCGGTACTATGTGATATCATATCTTTTTGTTTTACATAATCAGTAACATCTTTATACAAATAATGATGTACGCCTATAATGTGTTGTTTTTATGTGAAACTTTGGTCCAAATAGACCTACCTCCATTTGCTAAAGTCACCACTTTGGACACACATTCACTATCAAAGTTTATCGCTTTATACTGTTCGTGAAGAGTACCTTACAATGTTCTTGAAGAGCACTTTATAACTCTGAAAATCAACTCCTCTATTAAAACTCAAAATCTCCTCATCAAACTCGAAATATCATCCACTCACAACTCTCATTTGATTGGGGAAAAAAAAAACTCAATAAAACAAAGAGCACAATTAAACAGTTTCTCAATCTGAAAATTGGTTCAGAAAAGAAAGAATAAGAAATATTATTATTTTTGACCATATACGATGTGTTATTGTTTTTCTTCATGATGTTCAACCACCACACTACCTATTTCAAAATTTTCTCCTTTTTGGTTTCAGAAAAAATAGCCGTTTGATCACTAGCCACTTGAACCATTTTGTCCTTACTTGTCTCGAGTCTTCAAATACTAAAATTTTCAACTCTTCAAGTCTTAAACTCATTAGTTAACTTCGAAAATCTACCTCTAGACGAGTTTAAGGCTTGAAGAGTTGAAAATTTGGACCGAACACTGTAAGGTGCTTTTCATTAACATTCTTTGATAGTGAAGGTGTATCCAAAGTGGTGACTTCGGCAAATGAAGGTAGGTCAATTTGGACCGAACCACTCTATGTTGTTGTGTTCAAGTTCCACACAAAAACATCACATTATAAGCATACATAATTGTTTGTAAAAAAAGTCACTGATTATGTAAAACAAAATAGTATGATATTTTCACATAATACCAAGTTTCTTTTCTTATTGCAACTAAATAAATAAGTATGCATTAAAAACCTAATAAATGCCTTTAAATTGGATTGAAGGCTAACCTTTTTCTCGCTCTCCATACTATATTTATACTAGTAGGAAACATGTGCGATGCATGAACAATGTTATATTTAAAAAGTAAACATCGAAGGAAAATAATATGTTATGAAAAAATTTCGTGTTTAAAGATACTAACATATAAGAAAATGATTTTATCCATAAAAATCATAGAATAAATTTAATTTGTGCAATAATGAAAAAAAAGTCTAATCTATGTGGTGAGGATATGGTTTAAGAAATTCGCATAAGTTGGGGATATATATGGTGTTTGTAGTGAAGAGGGAGGGAAAAAAAAAACTTAACAAAGATTAGATCCTGCGTATTTTCTCTATTTTGTTGACAAAATTTGAAGTCTAACCCCCTCCTTAAAACACTTCGCCCCGTCATAACTTCTACAACGCAATGTAAATAAACCCAGGAAACACCCCATCAATGTATTTGAATAACAAACAAAGATTATAATAAACAATCCTGAACCCAAAATTTATAATTCAGCCCAATTCCTTTCTTTTGACCGGCCCAATTTTTTATGAACTTTCGGCTTCTGTGTATTATAAAACAAATATATTCTTTACTTAAAAAAAAAAACTAATAACCTAATATACGACCCCCGGTTTTGTGTCTGTTAATTTTTTTTTTGCAGCCATCTTATCTTCACACTCTCTCTCTGCAATGACCTTCTCTTCTCCCTCGCCAAATTCTTTCTCACCCATGGCAGTTTCAAAACCACCCTCATCTTTTAGAAAAATCCGGCCTCCCTCAACCACCTTTTGATTACCGAAAAAGGCGGACTCTTTTCTGAGCTTATCGCCATTTCCATAGCCGTTTCTTCTAAAGGTTTGAAGGTGGATAAAAATGGGATCATTCGTTTGAAAATGCTCTTTTATTTGTTCAATTTTGCCAATTGTTCTTCATTGATTATTACATTTCAGTAGTCTAACCCGTACACCTTTGTCATTCCTCATCAAAAGCTATCCCTTTGAATTTACCTTAATACATAGGCCTGCAAAATAAAGAACAAACACCACCGAAAACCAATGAGAAATTGGGAAAATTTTGGAATAAAGAACGATTAACAACTACCGATTCGAAGGAGAGAGGATGCGTTCAAGGGGGAGAGCTATCTATGAAAATGAAGAAGGATATTGCTACCTCAATTTATGAAACTGAATCGCAACATCCATTTTCATAGTCGGTCGTATAAACAAACCACCCACCAACACACTGCATGAATCAATCTAACAGCGTAACATTTCCTCCCTATAAAACACAAATTTATCCAAAGTTCACAGGAATAAGAATATGAGCAAATGAAGGGACCTGAATTATTTTGATACCATTAATGTATTAAAAGGATATTCAGCATTCAACTACTTGAATGCTGAATATCCTTTTAATACATTAATGGTATCAAATAAGAAAAAAGCCAATTGTATGTCAATGTCAAAGTATGAAGTGAAATCATCACTTGTCGATTGTGTTTCATACTTAATTTCGAGGGCGCTAAAGGCTTACAGGCACACAAGGCTACACATATAGGATTGCCATAAGTGCTGGAATATTCATAAAGGACCTCACGAAAAAGAAATAAGGCGTGAAAAATTAAAATGAAGACATGATAACTGTTTTAATTGTCCCGGGATCAAGAACAGCCAAAGATAATTTTGAAAGTTAAAACTGAGACCATCCCTTCAAGCTAATTAGCAAGGAGAACATCGTAAGACAACAACAACAACTAATAAAATAGAAAATGTAACACCAAAAAGCATAGACTCAAGTTAATAATACACATAATGTTTGCAAAACTGCAAGAAGGAAAGAAATAAGCTTGCATAATCACTTGTTACTCTGTTGCAGAAACACTAATCAACATACTCGTTGCAAACTAATCCCATCTGCCATAATGGCATATACAAATTCAATTAAACAACATTAAGCACAAAATTGGGGAAACGGAAAAACATAAGAGAACTAAGAATTACTACATAGGTATCTATGTAGCCAAAAATCCGAATCTCCCAGAATCGAGAAAAGACGACAACCCCATCATCACCGGTAAGCAAAATTACAGAAAATACCAACCTCATCATTTCGATCTCCTAATGAGGGGATAAATTCACCCATTCTCTGTTTCCTTGCCATTGAATGCAACGGATTCCTCATTATTATAATTTCCGATTGTTGGTTCCAAATTTTTTTGGAGAGTTTCAGGAAAAAGGATGCCTTGAGTGTGAATGTACTATTTGTAGCGTTAGGCGGTGGTTGATTAAAGGATTTTTGAGGCGGCGGAAGGGTTTGGGTAGAGAGGAAACGTGAAGGTGAATGAGAATCAGTGGACATAGGAATGAGGCTAGGGTCGGAGGAGAAATTGTTCCATTTGTTGCAGAGGTAGACGTGGGTGGTTTCGTGGGAATTGAGGGAGTAGTGGGTGGTTTGGGGAGTTGCTGGCGTAAATGAAGGAGAAGTCAGAGGCATGGGTGGAAGGAACGGGGTGAAAGCGGGTCATAAGGTCAGAATGAATGCAAGCCATTTCTTCGAAATTTCTGCGTGACGATCAAGCAAGAGAGATCGACTGATTCTTTTTTTTTTCGAGCTCTGAATGACCTACTCTTCACAATTAATTGACGAATGTTTCAGCTTTAGAATATAGTAGTCGAAGTAATTCATGAAATTAATCGAAATTGATTAAATAATTATTTAATTAATTTAATTTATTATAAAATATTATTTTTATTATTAAAAATATTATTCGAGCCGAAGATTAGACTTAATTCGAATCGAATTTACCATATTTCGTTAAAATTTAAATGAATTCTAGGATAATAATCGAATTTACGCTGTTTGAGTGAAATTTATCGAAGATTTAGCGAAATCGAGTTCGATTCGATTTTTATGCATTGATCGAAATGAACCAGCTTTGAAATTAACTTTTAATGAAATGAAATTTCAGAGAGATCGACTCGACTCATTGATTACACTTTCTAACAGTCCAAAACAGGTTAATTGACCAAAACGGGTAATTTGACGATTTTTTACTCGAAAATATAATATAAGATAAACACATTGTGTGGACAACAAGTCAAAAAATGACAAAAAAAAAAAAAAAAAAAAAAAAAAAAAAAAAAGGAAGGAAGGAAATATTTAGTGTCAAAATAAAAACCGTTGAAGGAAATCAGTGTGGGGTAAAGCATAGGGGAGGGCTGTACAACGTCACTGCTTTCGAAGTGTTAAACGTGGAGGTACACAGCAAGCATCAGGTCCGGTCCAAAACCACTTTCTGCCATGCGGCGATTTGTAGCATCCAATACCAGAAATCTCTTGTACAAAACTACTACCTCTACCTCTACTCGTTCTTCTTCTTCGCGTGTTCTTTCTCAAATCCTCTCTCCTCCTTCTCCTTTGCCTCCTTCTTCTTCTTTTTCCTCCCCCAAACCATCTTTTATAAGTGCTTTTCGTTTCTTCACCACTGACCTTCATCCATCTTCTGATTCAATGGATTCCGATCATTGTGCTGCTACCCCTCTCACTGTCCAAACCCTCAATCCTAAGGTATTGTTTTTTTCTTTTTAATACTAATTTCAGTTAGATCATGGGGATTATGTGATTAATTTGGTTTTGTTGCTTCTGGGATTTGTAGATTCTGAATTGGGCCTTGAATTTTTTTTAATTCAATTCAGGGTGTAGCTCAATTTGGGGAAAGTATTTGAAATTTTGTCCATGAGATTGCTTTTGACGTTTTGTATTTATTATTATGCAGGTCCTGCAATGTGAATATGCTGTCCGTGGAGAGATTGTAAATTTGGCACAGGTACTTTACTTTCTTTTGATTCATTTTGTTCATCAGTTACGTTAGAAATTTGTGCCAGAGCTTCTTCACAGTCGAAAGGGTCTGTCTTAATGTTTATTTTTGTTTTAATGGTTGTTTTTACAGAAACTGCAGGAGGAGCTAGCTCATAACCCTGGGTCTCATCCTTTTGATGAGGTATTGCCCATTTTTCTGATATTTTCTTTTGTTCCACTGCTTTCAGGGTTATATGTTTGCTATGTCTTGTGACCTTGTCATGTTTTAGTCTTATATCCGATACAAAATAAACGAGGTTGTGATAGCAGTAGTGTTTTGTGATTTATGTAATATTGTATGTCTTGGTAATTTATATTGGATTGAAGACACTATTGTTTCCTAGTGATCTTGATTTTTCCAGAGCCGTTGTTTTTCTTAATACGACCGGAATATGACCCCTTTGTTATGACAGATCCTTTATTGCAATATTGGTAATCCTCAATCCTTGGGTCAGCAACCTATTACTTTCTTCAGGGAGGTACTCATTCATATTTTCTACTATTTTCAAGGTATTAGTAGCAATGTTTTATCGTTGTTTGTGACGGGGATTGATTTTGTTAGGTCCTTGCTTTATGTGATCATCCAGCCATTTTGGACAAAAGTGAGACACAAGGGCTATTCAGGTTCAGCATCTCATTTGCTTAACTGCTCTTTGAATACATTCTGTGTTTGCTTGCATGATATCATAGGCTATAACTTAGAAAAATAGATTTTTCATCAGAGTGTATGCATTCTAATAATATAGAAAGATCAGACAATTTTGTTCAAAGTGTCATCTCAACTGCGCTAGAAAATTTTACATTTGGTATCTTGTAACTTAAACTGTCTTGCTAACAAAGCTCTAAGCTGTTTCTTTCTTTCTTTCTTTCTTTCTTTTCATTATGGTATATGACAAACAATGGTATGCTTTTTCTATTCAAGTACCTGTATAAGCATTGATTTTCGTGCCTGTAGTGATTGTGTTCTTTATCACGTCACTTACTTCCATATTATCTTTTATTGTCCAATCAAAGAAAGGGGTTAGATTTTGCTGTGTTAACTTATGTTGATTGCTTATGGTATTATCAGTGCTGATTCGATAGAGCGAGCTTTTCAGATTCTCGATGAAATTCCTGGAAGGGCAACTGGTGCATATAGTCATAGCCAGGTAAGAAGGCCTTTCAGGACTGCAGTTTGGTTTTCCATGTGATTAATATTAAGACAGTGTTCCTGAGTTTGATCTGCTACATCAAACTAGGGTATCAAAGGTTTGCGTGATACCATAGCTGCTGGTATTGAAGCTCGTGATGGATGCCCTGCTAACCCAAATGATCTATTCTTGACTGATGGTGCAAGCCCAGCGGTAAATTTTGACATTTATCCTAAGAGTGTTTTTGCCCGTAATTATGGTCCATGTCTTCTTACTTTTGACGTGTCTATGATTTCCCAGGTGCATATGATGATGCAATTATTGATAAGATCCGAAAATGATGGAATTCTTTGTCCGATCCCCCAGTATCCTCTCTATTCTGCTTCGATTGCCCTCCACGGTGGAAGTCTTGTACGTCTGGTTTCTTGTCGTTTCACATGTGCTTTACTGACAACAGTGAGATGTATTTGGTGGTTTACAAGGCTAATGTAATTCACTCCGTATCATGGAGTGGAGTGAGTTTTTCATTTAGCTATTGCTTTTGTAAAGTATATTCTTGTGTGGTCCTTACTGATTTGCAATCAATTGAATTCAATTATATGAGTCTTAACTGATTTTGCAGGTTCCCTATTATCTTGATGAAGCAACTGGTTGGGGATTGGAGATATCTGAGCTGAAGAAACAGTTGGAAGCTGCCAAGTCTAAAGGTATCTGCGTAAGGGCGTTGGTTGTCATCAATCCAGGCAATCCAACTGGACAGGTAATGAGGGTTTTAGGATGAATAATTGCTGATGATATGTTAAATGTAGTAAAACCGTACTTCCAGAGAAATATCTGGATAAAAGTTGCTTAGTTCCAATTTGGTTGTTGTAGCTGGAGGATCTAACAGTTCCACTCGACCGTTGATATATTTTCTCTCCTATGTAATTGATTTGGTCTATTCTTTTTTTATGAACTTGCAAACTATTTCTCTAGGTCCTGGCTGAAGGCAATCAACGTGAGATCGTGGAGTTCTGCAAGAAGGAAGGCCTTGTTCTTCTGGCAGATGAGGTGATTAGATGCTAGATATTTAATCTTAGTCCTACTGGTTGTTTGTTTTGTGCATTTTTCCGAAGCTTCAATTAGAAGTAGTTATTCGTTTGCAAATTTTTTTTTGTTGTTGTCCTAGGTAGGCAGTTTTCATGTTTTTGGAAGCCTGTCCTAAGTTGTAGTCCATCCATCTTTACGACATCAAACTTATAAGACACTCAAACATATGTTAAAATCATGCAGGTTTACCAGGAAAATGTTTATGTTCCTGACAAGGAGTTCCATTCGTTTAAGAAAGTTTCACGGTCCATGGGATATGGTGAGAAGGATATCTCCCTGGTGTCTTTTCAGTCTGTTTCTAAAGGTAAATTGGATCTCTTTGTTTTCAGATATTCTAGCTTTTCTTTCAAAGGCTTGTGTTACTGATCAAATTCGTTTTGCGTAATGGACGACCAACCCCCCTTTCCACTTCAATTGCTTCAGGTTACTATGGTGAGTGTGGAAAAAGAGGAGGGTACATGGAAGTTACCGGTTTTAGTCCTGAGATACGTGAACAGATATACAAAGTGGCTTCTGTCAATCTTTGTTCAAACATTTCTGGGCAGATTCTTGCAAGTCTTGTCATGAATCCTCCAAAGGTTGGTGTCGACCTTTAATGTTTCATATTCCGCAAGTTGAACAGAAACCAAAAGTTCATTTGTACTACCGCTTCAAATGGCTAGTCATTAATATAAAGTTTGTATTTTGATTTGCTGTGATTGGTGTGGTATTGTTTTGTCAAGCAACTTCACCAATTTTAGGCCATAAATGCAGTATTTGTGATATTAGGTAGGCCAGCAGTGTTGCTTTGGTGTGAAAATTTATGATGTGAAATATTCGTTTTCTAAAGCTGTCAAATGTCTTTTTCAATGTCAAATTTCTTTTTCAATCTCAATGGAGAATGGGGCAAAGATCTAATTTTTGTTTATTCATGCAGGTGGGAGACGAATCGTATGACTCGTATATCTCAGAAAGGGATGGTATACTCTCATCTTTAAAAAGGCGTGCAAAGGTGAGTTAAGCTGACTTATCAAATGAGGTGAAGCTGTTAGTATTTAGATAATAAAAATTGCGTTTTTAGTGGCATCACACCAAATCTATCGTTGTGGCATCCATCCCACAATCACTTAACAATTGACTAGGTGAAAGTCGAATTTCAGCTCCTGAAAGAGCCGATTGTTTTCGATGTTGTGCTACGGTAAAACACATTGTGATGTCACCAAAAAAGATAGAGCAGGTGGGATGCACAATATACAAAAACCTCACACACCTTTTAGGATGTAGAATACTATAGAAAGGTTCAGTAGAATGTTTGATAAATGACTAAAATAGGTTTCTATGATTCAAGCTTTAGCAAGTTCCTCAAATCCTCAAATATTAAGTGGTTATATTTAATTATTTTCTCCTTATTGTGCAGTTATGGTTACTACTCTACATTACTTGTTTTCGAGCTTATTGTTTTAAAATTTGTATGAAAATAGACGCTTGAAGATGCCTTCAACAGTTTAGAGGGAGTGACATGCAACAGAGCAGAAGGGGCCATGTATCTCTTCCCTCGTATTCAACTGCCTAAGAAAGCAATAGACGCTGCTGAAGCCGTAAAGACCGCCCCAGATGCTTTCTATGCTCGTCGTCTTCTTAATGCTACTGGAATCGTAGTTGTTCCTGGCTCTGGATTTGGCCAGGTGAGCATATTTTTCCATACCAAAAATAAACAGACTTCTTACAAACTGATTAATAGGTTCATAACCGACTCTTAAAAAGTAGTATGTACATGATCAACTTTTCAAAAAAATCGGTTCTTTTGTCTGGTGTCGCGATAGAGGGGATGGACTTAGGACACGGATTCTAAACGTTTGCCACAATGCTACGTGATGACAGGTACAAGGAACATGGCATATAAGATGCACCATACTACCTCAAGAAGAGAAGATACCAGCCATTGTAAACCGTCTAACAGAGTTTCACAAGGGATTCATGGATGAGTTCCGTGACTGAAGTTCCTCCTCCTCAGGTTTTTACTGAGTATGCATACTATAATACTACATGCGGAAAGTATCTCGAATGGAAAAAAAAAAACATGAAGTTTTTTTGGAAGAATTTTTGTGTTGTGAAAATTTAGCTTGGACTTGATTCTTTGCAGTATATGACTTCACCTTTTTGAGGTAATGTATCGGCTTAAGGGGCTGTCTTATTTTGATGGATTACATAATATGCCTTCTTACTTTGGAACAGGCTCCCCTTCCTTTTGTAGTAAGGAAGTTTGAATGAGAATGTTTTACTTGCAATGGCAGACCATTTCTTTTTGGATTTGCTTTATTTGGGTGAATACTTATGGTTAATGTTATATACATATGCGTAGTCCCCTAATAATGCACAATGATAGTGGTCGTAGGCTGGGCATGTTAGGTTCCTGACCACGTGCAAGAATAGTAGTCATTCCGGTTTGCAACCCTATGTTCCTGTCATGCGCAATGCTGTTGAACCTTACATGAGAATATGGAGATATAAGTATGAAATAAGCCTACAATGTGTATATGTATGTTATAACATGTTGATAGTTTGACCTGGGTGCGCAACTCAGTGGTAAAAAGTTAAGGTTCTTGTGGTAACAGCCTTGCCTTTGAGCTGGGGTGTAGGAGTTCGATAGCCTATGTGTATCGACTTCTCTCAGCAAAAAAGGTGTACTGCAGAGCCTTTGCAAACTGCACTACCGAGACATAAATTTCGATTTACATCATCCGCGAAGCTCTGAGAGCGAGACAGTGGAGGCCCTTTGAGTTGAGAATCATTTTTTTTTTTTTTTTTTTTAACATGTTGATAGGTTGTACAATTTATGTTTCAAGTCTTTTACGTAAAGAAGCATGTTATAATAAAGCTGAGTTTTTAAACTCATTTGATAGGTTTGCTTCATAGATTGCATTGTTTTGTAAACATCTGCATTCATATAATAGTCTCATGACGATTAACGGTGTAACTGAATTGAGTTTGACTCGACTAAGAACACTCATGCTTGAAACTCAACTCGAACTCGACGGTGTAATGAATCGAGTCGAGCCAAGTTGATACTCACCATGGCTTGAGCTCAACTCGACTAAGAATACTCATGCTTGAAACTCAACTTGAACTCGAGTGAATTTGCAACGCCCCCAAACCTATGTCTGGCAGCACTAATTTAGCCATAAACGATCTGGTTAACCACTTGAACTATCGTTTCTCTTGACCTAAAAGAGCTAACCCGAATTGACAACACATTTATATCTCACATTTTATATATAAGGGTGAGAATTCTATTATTTTAACTACATTGAACATTACATAAAAGCCAAGATCAAACTAACTTGTTTACTATTATTCGAAATGACTTGACTCAATTGTAAGCTCGAGTTTTTTAAGAAATAATTTAATTATTTATTATTATTAAATGTGCCAAGCTTGAGTCCGTTATAAATAACATTTAATAATAAATCCAGATCCTTCTTTCCGAGTCTTCTTGAAAGATCGAATTCAAAACTTCATATTATCTTACTACATATGTTTCATTTTTATGATAAACACTCGTATGTATGCGTTGTGTTACGATAAACATCACTATATATGTGTTTTGTTTACGATAAACACTCCATTAATTGTCCTATAATTGTAAAAAAAAAAAAACACATACATATGAAACCTAAATTGATTAATTTAGGCCTCACAATATGAATAATGTGTAGATGAATGTTATGTCGATTGACTCAATCATTTGGTTATCATCGTGTCATTCCTCCCATCCTAAGTAATGAAGTTTATTATATTGGCTTAGTGCAATTTATTTTTTCCATCTTGTAGTAGGTAGGATGCATTATCTTTTCGATATATGGGGTTGATTCTCTTTGTCTTGGTTTTAAACATGTAATGAAATTTACGCATGCCCCAGACATAAAGCTTAATAGTAAAGAGTTTTGATCTTAAAGCATTTTGGACTTTTAAGCTGCAGATGAAAGTTCAAACTCCATAAAGAAAGACTTTTCTCAATTCTTTGGTATAATGACAAACCAATAACTTCGAAACATCGAATTCTCGATTAATATCCCCACGCTTAAATGTTGGGGTTCAACAATTTTTTTATGAAATTCACCTCGCCTTTCAAAAATATCAGTCACTAAGAGAAGGCTTAATATTTCTTAAGAGAGAGAGAGAGAGATAGAGAAAGCTTAATAAGTTAGTATGTATCGAGTCAAAAGAAAATAATTTAGTCTGCATGATAAATTCTTTTGCAAGAAATGTGAGAAAAAGCAATTATCAAAAGTCAAGACAAAACGAAAACATCACTTTTTTTGATGGAAAAAAATTAAATGCAAAGCATGTGAAAGGAATCCAATGTTTTGTGTATTTCTCACAGCCAGATTAAGGGGATGTTGAAAAACGCGTTTTTGTTTTGTTTTTTATTGGTTTTGTCACATCCAACAACCCTCTTAAGATCCCTTCATTATTTTCATTTTTTTTTTTTGGGTTATTCTCCATCCAATTTTGACATATTACACTCAAGCCTTAACTCTTAGCTTGACTCGACTAAGAACACTCATGCGTGAAACTCAACTCGAACTCGATGGTGTAATGAATCGAGTCGAGTTAAGTTGATACTCACCATGGCTTGAGCTCAACTCGACTAAGAATACTCATGCTTGAAACTCAACTCGAACTCAAGTGAATTTGCAACGCCCCCAAACCTATGTCTGGCAGCACTAATTTATCCATAAACGATCTGGTTAACCACTTGAACTGTCGTTTTCTCTTGACCTAAAAGAGCTAACCCGAATTGACAAAACATTTATGTCTCACATTTTATATATAAGGGTGAGAATTCTATTATTTTAACTACATAGAACATTACATAAAAGCCAAGATCAAACTAACTTGTTTACTATTATTCAAAATGACTTGACTCAATTCGTAAGCTCGAGTTTTTTAAGAAATAATTTAATTATTTATTATTATTAAATGTGCCAAGCTTGAGTCCGTTATAAATAACATTTAATAATAAATCCAAATCCTTCTTTCTGAGTCTTCTTGAAAGATCGAATTCAAAAATTCATATTATCTTACTACATATGTTTCATTTTTATGATAAACACTCGTATGTATGCATTGTGTTACGATAAACACCACTATATTTGTGTTTTGTTTACGATAAACACTCCATTAATTGTCCTATAATTGTAATAAAAAAAACAACAACAAAAATAAATGTAAATATAAAACCTAAATTGATTAATTTAGGCCTCACAATATGAATAGTGTAGATGAATGTTCTGTCGATTGACTGAATCATTTGGTTATCATCGTGTCATTCCTCCCATCCCTAAGTAATGAAGTTTATTATATTGGCTTAGTGCAATTTATTTTTTCCATCTTGTAGTAGGTAGGATGCATTATCTTTTGGATATATAAGGTTGATTCTCTTTGTCTTGGTTTCAAACATTTAATGAAATTTACGCGTGCACCAGGACATAGCTTAATAGTAAAGAATTTTGATCTTAAAGATTTGGGACCTTAAGTTCTAGGTATGAAGGCTCAAACTCCATAAAGAATGACTTTTCTCAATTCTTTCTGTATAATAACAAACCAATAACTTCGAAACCACTCGAATTCCCTCGATTAATATCCCCACGCTTAAATGTTGGGGTTCAACAATTTTTTTATGAAATTCACCTCGCCTTTCAAAAAATCACCACTAAGAGAAGGCTTAATATTTCTCGAGAGAGAGAGAGAGAGAGAGAGAGAGAGAGAGAGAGAGAGAGAGAGAGAGAGAGAGAGAGAGAGAGAGAGAGAGAGAGAGAGAGAGAGAGAGAGAAAAGCTTAATAAGTTAGTATGTATCGAGTCAAAAGAAAATAATTTAGTCTCCATGATAAATTCTTTTGCAAGAAATGGTAGGCAAAAAGCAATTATCAAAGTCAAGTACAAAAATGAAAACACCACACTTTTGATGGAAAAAAAAAAAATTAAAGCATCTGAAAGGAATCCAATGTTTTGTAGACAGCTCACAGCGGTATGAAGGGGATGTTGAAAAACGCGTTTTTGTTTTGTTTTTTTATTGGTTTTATCACATCCAACAACCCTTTTAAGATCCTTCATTATTTTCATTTTTTTTATCTTGGGGTTATTCTCCATCCAATTTTGACATATTACACTAAAGTCTTAACTCTTAGCTTGACTCGACTAAGAACACTCATGCTTGAAACTCAACTCGAACTCGATGGTGTAATGAATCGAGTCGAGTTAAGTTGATACTCACCATGGCTTGAGCTCAACTCAACTAAGAATACTCATGCTTGAAACTCAACTCGAACTCAAGTGAATTTGCAACGCCCCCAAACCTATGTCTGGCAGCACTAATTTACCCATAAATGATATAGTTAACCACTTAGATCATTGTTTTCTCTTGACCTAAAAAAAGCTAACACGTTAGCTAAGAAACATTTATATCTCACATTTTATATATAAGGATGCGAATTCTATTATTTTAACTACATGAAACATTACATAAAAGCCAAGATCAAACTAACTTGTTTACTATTATGTGAAATGACTTGACTCAACTCGTAAGCTCGAGTTTTTTAAGAAATAATTTAATTATTTATTATTATTAAATGTGCCAAGCTTGAGTCCGTTATAAATAACATTTAATTATAAATCCAGATCCTTCTTTCAGAGTCTTCTTGAAAGATCGAATTCAAAACTTCATATTATCTTACTACAAAACCAGTAAATTTGACATCGAGAATGCTTGCTGCAATAAAGAATATAAAGTTAATACTTGCAGAAAAAGCAAAGAGCGACTGTCGATATAACAAGCGTTACGTCTGATAAAATTCAAACAGAAATTTTTGGGTCCATATGATCAAACCATAGATTTTTGGCACCACGGAAATAGTTTCTGTTTCGAATGACATGCTAGAAGTTAATCAAGCGGGAAGAAAAAAAACGGTAGCATTAAAATTTGGAATATGAGAACCGGAAAGTAGAAAACTTTGCTTGCTCTCTCCTTACAAGCGATTAATCACAGCTTCAACTTCAGATGGGGTGTAAAGATGGTATTTTGGTCCAACCTTAGCTATGTCAACGTTGTTTGGAGTCACCTGACATAAACAACATGCACACGCTAATTAAAATTATCTGAACAAAAGCCTTGCTTAATAACCGAAGCAGATTTTAACACGCTAATTAATTAAAATCTGGAAAGGAAAAAAAAAAAAAAAAAAAAAAAACTATTTAAGGGTTCCACCTTTTCTTCCATAACTTGCTTTAGGATGGATAGTGCAATGGTTTCAGCTTCTGCAAGCGTCAGGTCCTGAAAAGAGAAAAAAAGCATAAAATTATAACCTGCATTCTGAGTCAAGATATGTATGTATGCGTGTGTGTGTGTGTGTGTGTATTATTATATTTTGACTTGTGCCTTTTCATCATTATCAAAACAGTAAATATGAACCTTGTTATACTGCTCTTGCAACGAGCTGTCAGCACCTTCAGAGCCTGAACCGATTGCTTTTGCGTTGCACTGCCAGAATGTGCCTGAAGGATCTGTATAGTATCTACAATTTGCAAAAAAACATCCTTCTTATAAAAACTCATTTCAACCACTCCAAAAAGGAAGAAAAAACAGATATGGCTCCAAATTCTAGGGCAAACTAAAGATATGCAAGAGATTGACTATAAATAGAGACAGAACAACATCTTACAAGCTTGTGCCATTCTCATCATGACCGGCAATGAGAAGAGATACACCAAACGGCCTAGACTGTGCAAAGGGGTAAAACAACACTCGTTAAAATGCAACATCAATAGAATAAATAAAATCAATCAATCTGCAAAATCCAAAAAGTAAAAAATAACGTATACATTAATTAAAAACAGAAGATATACCGAGACACAAACAAAATAGTTGCCACTCCCTTCGTCCACTATTACATAGTTGAAGAAATGTAGGTTGAATGTGCTAAATCATATTAGAGTTTACCGTAGTATCCTAAATTTGGTAGTTGCAGCATTTAATGCATACAGGCATTATGGTGATTAGTATAATGTTTGAAGGGTATATAAGTCAAAAGGTCAATTACTGCACGTTTGAGAACAAACATTTTAGGACACCCAAAAAAAGAGAAAATCAAGATAACTAAACTGGGACAGAGGGAACAATAAAAATATATGAGAAAGCACCTACGACAAGGCTTGACTATTGTTCTAGTTGGAGTGACAGAAAATAGAAGATCCTAGGTAAGGTGAAACTAAGTTGCTTGAGTTTGTGGCAAAGGAATACTCACTCTATCACTCCATCATTTCAGTAAGAAATTGTAATATCCCACAACGGAAAAGTGGGAGAAACATTACCAAGATATAAGGTTTGAGAGGTAATAGACTTTGTAACTTAAGTTACCCATTTAAGACCAAGCGAGGACGATGAGCTTAAGCAGTTACCTAGTCAAGGATGGGAGGTTACAGACACATCTAGCTATTGTTTTTCTAACAGCATTAACAACATAAAAGTAAGTATTCAATTGGCAGTACGAATAAAAAACGAAAGACTGCCATGCATTCGTTAAAGACTTCTAACATTTCTAATGGTCATGGTTCTAATTGCTGGAAAGAGCCTCATGTCCATAGAAAGAAAGGTTATGTGAGGTATAACCAAGATGGATCGCTTTCTTTTCTATTTTTTATAAGATCCAAAATTCAATCCTTAATATCCTTAATCATGTCATTAAGCAATTTAAAAAAACAGACACGATACAATAAAATGGATATGGCAGCATGACTTTTCAAGAATTAACAAATCAGGAATTCGGAAAATTAAAAACTAGATGCTAACCATGGATTCCTCATCCCCTTCACCAAACCGCAAGGCAAGATCACAAAGTGCTTGTGTAGTGGACTCCACAGTCATTGGCTCACCATATGAGAATCTATGATTCTATAGGAAACCATCAAATAATTAAACTTCTGACAACAACGTATAAAATAAAAACGAAACAGAGACAGTGTTACTGAATGCATACTTGAGTCTCAACTCGTGCATGTTCAACCAGAGTGCGTGCGTCAGCAATTAAGCCACTCATTGCACATCCAATATGCTCATCAATCTCCATTATCTTCTCCACGCTGTTAGGCTCCTGTATGATCATTCCAAGCGTAAAAAGAGCTCACTATCAAACATTCTTTATCATAACTTCATCAGCTTATATTTAAGACTCCGAGACCAAAGCTGATTTTATAGAACTAGGGTACACGCAGTCCCCTCCAGAAACTACATTTATGCAAATGCATAAAATGCCATTCATTGTTGGCATCAAGAAACATTTTCACTCCAACCTAACAGTCGTATATAACTATATATTAACAAGAAGCAAGAAATGCCACCCAAAAAATAAAAACCAGATATTTCAAGTTAGATTTTTTTTCCTTTTGGGTGCTCCTGAATCCAATTATTATGTATAGGCTTTAGAATAATCTTATTGCTTCATAATAAAGTTATTACAAGCAAGTGACCTAAAATGCACTAAGGCTAAATAAGAATAACAGTAAAATTAGAAGAAAGGTGCATCAGTACCAGGAGTGGAGAGGTAATGCGCTTCTCAACAGCAAGAACAACTCCTTCCTTGGTCTTAACCCCAATTGCTGTTGAACCCAACTATAACAATCACAATAAAAGTAATCATAAGCCCAAGAGATTTCCTAGTATGTAGCCATTGGCAACACACACAAATACAGAGCACAAAAGAAATCCATCTTGTAAGCAAATGGAAAAGATGGAGATAGATGAATATTTACTTTAATGGCTTCAATGGCATATTCCACTTGAAATAAGCGGCCTTCAGGAGAAAATGTGTTGACTCCTCTATCGTACTCGGTCCTTATCAATTTAACCCGAACAAATTACAAGCGCAAATTTAGAAAAAGGCAAAACTATCTAATAAGCAAAGAAGAATAAACCCTAAATTACAATCCCCGTAAAAAGAGGATTTACCTGGTTAGAAACATTTTTTATTTGAACAATTAAAACCTTAAATCAAATCCTGCCCAAAAAAAAAAAAAAAAAAAAAAACAGCTCAGTTCTTCAGAAACTGAAAGCGAAAACGCAACCTAACACATCGATGCTCCAAAAACACTGAAAATAAGTAGTTTTATCAATTGAAATTGACTGTATATAATGCGGCGGATCTAAATCGTACCTTGTGCAGGAAGAATAAGAAGAAGAAGAAGAATCGGGACCAATTTGCCGGAAAAGAAAAATGACGGGTTAGTTTTTCTCTGCAATAGTGACTACTGGCTTATACGGTGGGCGGGTAGTATTTCCAGGGCAATTTACTACAAATTGTTTGTATTCAGTTAAATATTTCCAGGGCAAAATGGACATTTAATAAAAAAGTGAACTGAGTTGCCCTGCAGAAATTTCCTTGTCTTTCTTGACTAGCAAGCCAGAGTCCATAGCCGCACATCTGATGAGGATATGGGACTTCGTTGCGTTTTGGATTCGGCCCAACAAGTTTAAATGCTTTTTATGGGCTTGTTAACATAGAAGGATCCATGTTGGCTGTTACGTGGCCCAACTCAAAAAAATATTGTTACACTCACGTCGTTTCGTATTCACCGAAAGAATATAAATAAATAAATACAGTAAATTAATATAAAAAAAAACCATAGTTTAACTTGAAATATGGAATGAAAAGAGGGTCAAGTCACTGGAGGGCACCCATAGGTAGGACATCTCCCAAAGAAGGTTTATCAGACGATTCTGAGTCGCTAAACTAAAAGATTAAACTCCTCAGTATCAAATTTGTAGGCCATCAAGATCGTTTGTTCCGAATCATTGGCACTATTCTAATCGCAAGAGTTGGGAATGTGTTTACGTGTATATAAATTCATTCTTTCCTAAAGAAAGTAGAAAGATGATCCTCTTATTTGTTAATCCTAAAACTAGTCGATACGAAGATAGCATTGGTTATGGTAACTAATTGATCACTAGTAGGTTAATATTAAATAACGATAAGAGGTAATGAAAAAGGTTTACGGAAGCATTTCTACTTCATTTATAGATAGTTTATGTATGGTTAGTCTATATGGAATGATTATATATATCAATGGACACTCAATAGTAAATTGATATATTGAGAATAAGAAACATATGAAATCGATAGAGTTTGGTTTGGATTTATAGTTGATAATTTTGAAATTAATAAGTTGAATACTAATATTGTAGGGAGTTTCTCTCAAGACCCCAGCTTTCTATCGATATCATTTTACTCCGTGACTACAAAGAATATTTTATTATTTTCTTAATTCACACACCATGAAAAATAAAATAATTATTTCTTTCATCATCATTTTCTAAAACACTCTTTTAATCGAATATTTAAAAAAAAATCAATAATAACTACATCATCTTCTTCCCGCCAACACATTCTTATTCCCACAACCAGGGGCACGCCACCTTGGAAGAAAAGCGTCACTTGACCATCACAAAATAAAAAAAATAAAAATAAAAAAATAAAAAAAAAAAAAATCTATATATATTATACACAATATAAAATTTTTATGTACTAATATCTACCTATTGACCCGCTAAATTTTATAAATATTTGCCCTTGACCCATGGTTATACATATATTGTTTATGTAATGTATTAAAATTTAATACTCGCTGTCGTTTCGATCCTCGACCGTGTCCAAAAACAATTCCCGCACTTACCGCCCACAACCACCATCAACCCACCACCCTAAATCCGCCCCTCTTCCCCTTTTGAGCTTTTCACACCCCCACCCCCATTTTTCCGGCTACCTTCGTTTTTCCGGCGTCCCTCCCAAACTACCCATCTACCACCATTTCCCTCTCCTTTGCTGCGTTTTTTCTTCCCTCACCCAGCTTCAAATCCGTCACCCAGCAGATCGGCTCCTCCTTTTTTCTTCCCTCACCCAGCTGCAAATCCCTCTCCTCGCCTCCCACTCACCCAACTGCAAAAAACCGCAGTTATTCTTCCCAAGATGCAAAAAACGCAGTTTTTTTCTGCCCGAGGGATATGGCCGACAGGAACCCATATTTTTTTTTGTTGAAGCTTCTTGATTCGAAAATCATGGAGGAAGATGGTGGTTTATTTTTATTTTTTTGCTGAAAGTTCTTGATTCGAAAATCATGGAGGAAGATGGTGGTTTTTTTTTTTTGCTGAAGCTTAATCATGGAGGGAGATGATGGTGGTGGGAAGAGATGGTCAAGGGCGGACATATGCTTGGACAAGGGTGGGCTACGCCCACCCAGATTTTTTTTTATAGGTATATGGCTATAAAATTAATTAAATTGAGTCCAGCCCACCATATCATACTAACCCTCTTTCCTTTTCGGCTCTTTTACTTTTTCATTTCACAAGACATAACTTACACAGCAGCCGCAGCATAGCTTCATTCTTATGAAATTAAAAAAAAATGAAGATCTAATTGGTAAAGCTGCTTCGACAGATTTGTGGAAAAAGAAAGGAGCTTCATCAATTATCATCTTTATATTCCATTCAAATAACATCTTTGTAGATAATTAACGTTATCAATTTTATTTTATTTTTATTATCAAATATCAATTGCTTTGACAATTAGTATACTTTTTACTTTAGTTATCTTTCTTTTGGCTATAGAATGGATAGTTAACACTTAACATGTTTAAATAAGTGACTATTGCTTCTTAATTTCTTTATTTTTGATTGATTTTGTTTTATTGTGAGTAATCTCTTAGATTTTTTTTTTGTTTGTTTTCACCAAAATCTAGCAAGTTTGCATTGTAATGTGTCAAGTAATTGGACTTTAATCTGCAGCAAATTCACTGTTTCTAGTATAAGAGCTATGAAAACCTTGTTGACAGTTGGATCCAAACATGTGCTAATTAACGAGTCCACTACTCTAGTTGGACTTCTTGTTTTTTCTTTATAATTATTCAGAGAAGAAATTTTAGTTAATTATTCAGTGAAGAACTTGTTCCATTTTGGAGGACTTAATTGTATCACATTTTAATGTGCGAATATATGTAGCAAATATATGACTATTTTCAAAATATAAGGCCACGACTTGTTGCCGACACGATATTTGTATCATGCCAAAAATATCGTGTTTGACGTTTACATGAAATATTATAAATTTCTTAAAATAAATTCATTTCATAAAAAAACATATCGTTTGTATGCGCGATATTTATTATTTTTCAAGATATAAGGATTTACACGACGTATTCTTTCTGCGATCTTTATATCATGCAGAAAAAAAATTGGGTTTGACGATTACATAAAATATTAAATTTCTTGAAATGAATTTTTTTCGTAAAAAAACATATCTTTTATATAAAATATTATAAATATCTTGAAAAAAAAATAGTTTGGCCACAAATATTGTTAAACTGGCTATAATGTATTGTTGATATAATTTCAATTGAAATTCGAATTGTGTATTTTACCATAGCCATTAAAATTAGCCTAGATCTGAGAATACAAAAAAATGGTTCAGTAGTGTTGAAAGGTGTCGATTTTGTTTCGTGGAGTGTTGACAGTGTGTTAGATTTTAATTAAAATTTTAATTAATATTCATTTCATCACCGACACATGTTGGATATGACGTCGGGTGTATCGGATCATGTAAATTAATCGTGTTTTTGGTAGAACGCGTGTTGTTGCAAATAATGTCAAGATAACTTCATTTTTCGTTAAAATAGATTTAAGTAGAAATTGAAAAAATTTGGTCGATGAGTGTCGAAAAGTATCCATAAAACGATGTCGGGAGTGTCGAAGATGTGTCGGATATTCATTTCATCAACCGACACGCGCCGGACATGCCATCGTAATGTATCGTAGCGTATCGTATCCATGTTGGTTGTGATTGACACGTATCGTATATCTTTTTATAGTTTACTCGAATTTATTATTTCAGTCTTCTATTATTATTATATTTGCTGATTCACTTTTGATTTCGTATTTCGGTGATTATAAAAATAAAATAATGCAAAGCACGAATGCTTTTCTCCTTAGTATACCTATATATAAACACATTGTGTGGGCAACAAGTCAAGAAATGACCAAAAACATAAAAAAAAAATAAAGGAAATATTTAGTGTCAAAATAAAAACCGTTGAAGAAAATCAATGTGCGGTAAAGCATAGGGAGTAGTAAACGTGGTACACAGCATGCATCAGGTCCGGTCCAAAACCACTAGCTTTCTGCCATGCGGCGATTTGTAGCATCCAATACCAGAAATCTCTTGTACAAAACTACTACATCTACCTCTACTCGTTCTTCTTCTTCTCGTGTTCTTTCTCAAATCCTCTCTCCTTTGCCTTCTTCTTCTTCTTCCTCCTCCCCCAAGCCATCTTTTCTAAGTGCTTTTCGTTTCTTCACCACTGACCTTCATCCATCTTCTGATTCAATGGATTCCGATCATTGTGCCGCTACCCCTCTCACTGTCCAAACCCTCAATCCTAAGGTATTGTTTTTTTTCTTTTTAATACTAATTTCAGTTAGATCATGGGGATTATGTGATTAATTTGGTTTTGTTGCTTCTGGGATTTGTAGATTCTGAATTGGGCCTTGAATTTTTTTTAATTCAGTTCAGGGTGTAGCTCAATTTGGGGAAAGTATTTGAAATTTTGTCCATGAGATTGCTTTTGACGTTTTTTATTTATTATTATGCAGGTCCTGCAATGTGAATATGCTGTCCGTGGAGAGATTGTAAATTTGGCACAGGTACTTTACTTTCTTTTGATTCATTTTGTTCATCAGTTACGTTAGAAATTTGTGCCAGAGCTTCTTCACAGTCGAAAGGGTCTTTCTGTTTATTTATTATAGAGGGATTTGTTTTAGAGGCAATGGTCCAAAAAGACATAAAATAGACTTAATTACATAAATATGAAACTAAGGAATCTTATTTGATTATAAGGACACAAATTAGATAAATAAACTCAAATACCCTTAATGAAAAAAAAAAAGGAATAGACGCGAAACAGTGAATACGCTGAATATGTTGGTTTTTTTTTTATTTTGTGAAAAAAAAAAAGAGGCTGTTTTTTCTATTTTAATTTTTATCCTAGAGGTTATAGCCTGAAAGTGGTTTTTTTTTTTGTTTTTTGTTTTTTTGTTTTTATTTTTCTTCTAGACGTTGAAAATTTATTTTTCCTTTCTTTCATTGACCGCCATGATGCATTGACCACTCCGATGAATTGACCACCGTGATGCAGTGACCACCGTGATGAAGTGACACCGCGATGCAGTTACCACCCCCGATGCAGAGACACCACAATGTAGGGACCACCCCCGATACAGAGACGCCGAAATTCAGAGACACTTCCAATGCAGTGATCATCGCGATGCATTGACCACCGCAATTCATTGACCACCATCAATCTATTGCCATCCGTGATATAAGTAAGCCACCCGTCACGAAAGACCACCCCGACGCAGACACCACGATGCAAATGACCACCCCGACGCAGTGACCACCCCGATCAGCATGACCACCCCGACGCAGAGACACCGCGATCGCAGATGACCACCCCTGATGCAACGACCACCACGATCTGAGTAGACGCCGTGATGCACGGACACCTCGATCGCAGACACTCCCGTGGCGGTGATGACCATCGCGATGCATTGACCACCTCAATCTATCGAGCACCGCGATCTGATGGTCACCCCGACGCACCGCCACCTCCGTCGCAGACACCGGGATGCAGTGACCACCCCCGATGCTGAGATACCGCGATGCAGTAGCCACCTCCGATGCATAAACACCGGGATGCAGTGACCATCCCCAATGTAGATATATCACGATGTTATGACATTTGACGATGCAGAGACACGGCGATGAAGTAACACCGCGATGTAGAGACACCTTGATGAAGTGACACCGTGATGCACAGACAACCGCGATGAAGTGATCACCCGTGATGAAGTGACACCGCGATGCATTGACCAACCCAGATCCATTGACTACCTCGATGCATTGACCACCGTGATGCAGTGACACCCCGATCTGAGAGACACAACTGATGAAGAGACGCCACGGCGTGACACCATGATGTATTGACCACCCCAGATCCATTGACCACCGCGATGCAGAGGCCACCCCGATCAGAGACAATCGCGATGCAAAGACGACCACACCAATGTAGAGACATTGAAATGCAGTGACCACCTCCGATGCAGAGACACCACGATGTAGTGACCACCTCCGATACAGAGACGCCGCGATGCAGAGACACCTAGATACAGAGACACCGCGATGTAGTGATCCCGTGATGCATTGATCACCGCGATGCATTCACCACCGCAATGCAGTGACCACCCTAATGCATTCACCACCGCAATTCACTGACCATCGCGATGCATTGACTACTTCGATGTAGTGACCACTCCCGATGCATTGACCACCGCGATGCAGTGACATTTGATGAACACAATTATTTCACCCTAATTCATATTTTTTTTATATAAAACTCCGATCAATATAATTGTTTCACCCTAATTCGCATTTTTCGTCCTCTTTATTCTGATATATCACTTTATGAAGTAACACCTTATGCAGTGACACCCAATGTCACCAACATTTTATGCAGTGACACCCAATGACAACAACATTTTATGAAGTGACACTTTATGCAATGACAATGGTTATTTTTTTTGATATAAAGCTCCGATCATCATAATTCTTTTACCATAATTGAGTAAATGCATTGACAATTGACGATGCATTAACATTTGAATTGCAAAACATCTAAATTTTTTTCACTATAATTCATATTTTTTTTGGGCCCTTTATTTTAGTATCTCATTTGATCTTTTTCCGACTTTATTTCTGAAAATCAAAATTTTCTTCATAAAAATCGACACGATGCAATGACAAGTGACGATGAAGTGACATTACAATTTCCTTACAAAGATATCAAAGGTGTGTACCAAAATGTATATAGAGTGACATCAATGTCACTGCATTGTCAATGTGTGAAAGAACAAACAAAAATGATAAATGAGAAGATATAGTGACATTACAATTATTTTACAAACCTACCAAATTTGTGTATCAAAATGTATATGGAGTGACATCAATATGTGTACCAAAATCTCTTGATCTTGAAACCTTAATTTGTACCACTATGATAGACTACATGGACTTTACATCGCAACTATTTACAATGGCATGGCATGGCATTGTAATAGATGAGTGTAGCATCTTAATCACCATTGTTGTCTCAATACAAAATCATGCAACAAATAAATATTAAGAAATCAAAACTTGAAGCAATTCAAAATTGGAAAGAAAAGAGACAGAGTGCGTGTATATATATGTAGTATTACAGCTTAACACCAAATTATAAAAACTCAATCGAAAAGTCACCAAAAGTGAACTTGACCATTATTCAGTAAGAACTATATCCATAGATTTGCAGGGTGAAAAAAAAAACTTGTCCACAGATACGCTTCAACAATGCTATGCAACCATATTGAATGAATGGACAAGAGAAAAAGCTAAACATTTGTTGGTGATATAATATGAAAAATGTTTGTACCACAACAAAATATTTACAACAAAGTACCACAACAAATTTTTTTCACCATTGATTTTTTTTTGTGTTCCATTTGAATCAAGAGGTCTCACATCATAATCAATGGCCTAAAAGTGTGTTGTGCACTTTGTTATAATTAATTTTGTTGTGGCACTATTACTACTCAATACGAGAGATGTTTGCAAGTGGTTATATTTTTCAGACAAAATAGCCAGTGAATGTAAATTCCTTTCCCATGATCTCACAGGCACAATACCATGCAAACATTCCACCAAACAAATAAGCAGAATGCCTCGTGATCTTCCACCTTCAAATTAGCTCTGTTTTTCCACATGTACTTTACAGAATCAAGTTCTTTCTTCAAATGTTCGGCTCTACCTGGAATGTTGTAGGAAAGAATATAATGAAAAGTGGTCATGGTACTAGGACATAAGAGATTCAGAGCAAGATTACTACAAACAAACCCCCAAAGACAATCCTTTCACAGAGGGAAAAAAAAAAACAAAGAGAAACACTCCCAGCAAAAGCCTCCAAGTATATATGCAACAACAATATGCACCAACATTAAAATATCAAAGGAACAACATCAAAACAAAGAGCATTAACCAAAATCAGTTGCGCTAAAAGTATTGCATCCACTCCCAATGACAACAACATTTTGTAAGTGATCCTATCACAGTGTGACACCCAATGACACCAACATTTTATTCCAAATCATACTCAAACCCACCATCAAATTTATGTCACTTTGCACCAATTTTCTTCCAAATCAAACTCAAACCCACATCCGCTCCATCTCAAATCACCAATTTTCTTGAATGTAAATTGAAGAGTCCAAGTTTACAATTTGTAGCTTTGAATTCTAATTTAAATCCTAATTTAGCAAGTTTACAATCCATTCAATGCAAGGACAGACTACAAATTGACAAAGAAAACGATTTGCAAAGGCACAAGTGCACTCACTTTATCAACAAACAAGTATCTGCCCAAGAACTCCAGAAATTCCTAAGGAATGTAGCAAAAGGAAGAGCCATAGTAGGAGCAGTAGCCCGCTGAAAGATACATCCAACCTCTCAACGAAATCGACCCATCTGGAAGTGGATGGAAGCAATCTAATCGCCGTTCTCTTGCTGAATACAAACATGTCAAGCATGTTAAACTATTGGCAAAATTACCAATGAATTTTAGAAATTGAAGGATTTGCTTCCCATCTAGCCAGTGATTAACTTTGATCAATTTTCCATCCAGAAAATCTATTTTGGCTCTCAAAATATCAATTTGCTTCTTCAATGGAACAATTTCGCCCGCACTGTGGCGGGAATAAAGTCTCAGATTCGTCTGATCTGCATCTAAGAAAGAATAAAATCTGCAGAAATTTTGAAGACTTACATTGCATCATCATCATCGAGGAGGAATGGATCGAATTCTTGTAATTCACACAGCCTGTTCAACAAAATGACAATTGGCTGTTCAGCACCAATGCTTCCTAATCGCTGCTTACAGACTCTTCGAGATGATAAGCCGATCATCCTCCACAATTTCCTCGCCGTCGACTTCGGGTAAGCTGGATTGATTGATGATGTTCTTCCTCTTTTTGATCCATTGCCACCAGTGCTCTAACGCCTCAATCTTGTATTGAGCAACTTTTTTTATCCAGAGTGTCACGGTGGGAGAAGAGGGTAATTTAGGAAACTTGGATAAAATATGTCCTTATAAACAAATAAGATTTAAGTGTGTCCTAAATGCTCATTAAGTGTTCAAACTAGTCCTTATAAACAAATATTCATTTGTTTAATGGTTGGTTGTACAGAAACTGCAGGAGGAGCTAGCGCATAACCCTGGGTCTCATCCTTTTGATGAGGTATTGCCCATTTCTCCAACATTTTTTTGTTCCACTGCTTTCAGGGTTATATGTTTGCTATGTGTTGAGACCTTGTCATGTTTTAGTCTTATATCCGATATAAAATAAACCGATACAAAATAAACGAGGTTGTAATGGCAGTAGTGTTTGTGATTTATGTAATATTGTATGTCTTGGTAATTTATATTGGATTGAAGACACTATTGTTCCCTAGTGATCTTGATTTTTCCAGAGCCGTTGTTTTTCTTCATACGACCGGAATATGACCCCTTTGTTATGACAGATCCTTTATTGCAATATTGGTAATCCTCAATCCTTGGGTCAGATCCCTATAACTTTCTTCAGGGAGGTACTCATTCATATTTTCTACTATTATCAAAGTTGCACCGTGTTTGTGAAAAAAAAAATTAGTAGCAATGTTTTATCGTTGTTTGTGACGGGGATTGATTTTGTTAGGTCCTTGCTTTATGTGATCATCCAGCCATTTTGGACAAAAGTGAGACACAAGGGCTATTCAGTTCAACATCTCATTTGCTTAACTGCTCTTTGAATACATTATGTGTTTGCTTGCATGATATCATAGGCTATAACTTAGAAAAATAGATTTTCACAGTGTATGCATTCTAATAATATAGAAAGATCAGACAATTTTGTTCAAAGTGTCATCTCAACTGCGCTAGAAAATTTACATTTGGTATCTTGTAACTTAAACTGTCTTGCTAACAAAGCTCTAAGCTGTTTCTTTCTTTCTTTCATTATGGTATATGACAAACAATGGTATGCTTTTTCTATTCAAGCACCTATATAAGCATTGATTTTCGTGTCGGGTAGTGATTGTGTTCTTTATCACGTCACTTACTTCCATATCATCATTTATTGTCCAATCAAAGAAAGGGTTAGATTTTGCTGTGTTAACTTATGTTGATTGCTTATGGTATTTTCAAGATCGATTCGATGAAGCGAGCTTTTCAGATTCTCGATGAAATTCCTGGAAGGGCAACTGGTGCATATAGTCATAGCCAGGTAAGAAGGCCTTTAAGGACTGCAGTTTGGTTTTCCATGTGATTAATATTAAGACAGTGTTCCTGAGTTTGATCTCTACATCAAACTAGGGTATCAAAGGTTTGCGTGATACCATAGCTGCTGGTATTGAAGCTTCGTGATGGATGTCCTGCTAACCCAAATGATCTATTTTTGACTGATGGTGCAAGCCCAGCGGTAAATTTTGACATTTGTCCTAAGAGTGCTTTTGCCAGTAATTATGGTCCATGTCTTCTTACTTTTGACGTGTCTATGATTTCCCAGGTGCATATGATGATGCAATTATTGATAAGATCCGAAAATGATGGAATTTCTTTGTCCGATCCCCAAAAGATCCTCTCTATTCTCGCCTTGATTGCCCTCCACGGTGGAAGTCTTGTACGCGTCTGGTTTCTTGTCGCTTGACATGTGCTTTATCGACAACAGTGAGATGTATTTGGTGGTTTACAAGGCTAATGTAATTCACTCCGTATCATGGAGTGGAGTGAGTTTTTCATTTAGCTATTGCTTTTGTAAAGTATATTCTTGTGTGGTCCTTACTGATTTGCAATCAATTGAATTCAATTATATGAGTCTTAACTGATTTTGCAGGTTCCCTATTATCTTGATGAAGCAACTGGTTGGGGATTGGAGATATCTGAGCTGAAGAAACAGTTGGAAGCTGCCAAGTCTAAAGGTATCTGCGTAAGGGCGTTGGTTGTCATCAATCCAGGCAATCCAACTGGACAGGTAATGTGGGTTTTAGGATGAATAATTGCTGATGATATGTTATATGTAGTGAAACTGTACTTCCAGAGAAATATCTTGATAAAAGTTGCTTAGTTCCAATTTGGTGGTTGTAGCTGGAGGATCTAATAGTTCCACTCAACCGTTGATATATTTTCTCTCCTGTGTAATTGATTTGGTTTATTCTTTTTTTATGAACTTGCAAACTATTTCTCTAGGTCCTGGCTGAAGGCAATCAACGTGAGATCGTGGAGTTCTGCAAGAAGGAAGGTCTTGTTCTTCTGGCAGATGAGGTGATTAGATGCTAGATATTTAATCTTAGTCCTACTGGTTGTTTGTTTTGTGCATTTTTCCGGAGCTTCAATTAGAAGTAGTTATTCGTTTGCAATTTTATTTTTTTTGTTGTCCTAGGTAGGCAGTTTTCATGTTTATGGAAGCCTGTCCTAAGTTGTAGTCCATCCATCTTTACGACATCAAACTTATAAGACACTCAAAGATATGTTAAAATCATGCAGGTTTACCAGGAAAATGTTTATGTTCCTGACAAGGAGTTCCATTCGCTTAAGAAAGTTTCACGGTCCATAGGATATTGTGAGAAGGATATCTCTCTGGTGTCTTTTCAGTCTGTTTCTAAAGGTAAATTGATTCTCTCTGTTTTCAGATAGCCAAGCTTTTCTATCAAAGGCTTGTGTTGTTGATCAAATTCGCTTTTATGTAATTGATTTACCAACCCCCTTTTTTCCATTGCTTCAGGTTACTATGGTGAGTGTGGAAAAAGAGGAGGGTACATGGAAGTTACTGGTTTTAGTCCTGAGATACGTGAACAGATATACAAAGTGGCTTCTGTCAATGTTTGTTCAAACATTTCTGGGCAGATTCTTGCAAGTCTTGTCATGAATCCTCCAAAGGTTGGTGTCATCCTTTAATATTTTGTATTCCGCAAGTTGAACTGAAACCAGAAGTCCATTTGTACCACTGCTGCAAACAGCTAGCCTGCCTTTAATAAAGAGTTTGTATTTTGTTTTGTTGTGATTGGTGTGGTATTGTTTGTCAAGCAACTTCACCAATTTTAGGCCATAAATGCAATATTTGTGATATTAGATAGGCCAGTGGTGGTGCTTTGGTGTGAAAATTTATGATGTGAAATCTTAATTTTCTAAAGCTGTGAAATATAGTCTTTTTCAATGTCAATGGAGAATGGGGCAAAGCAAAGATTTAGTTTTTCTTTATTCATGCAGGTGGGAGATGAATCGTATGACTCGTATATCTCGGAAAGGGGCGGTATACTCTCATCTTTAAAAAGACGTGCAAAGGTGAGTTAAGCTGACTTGCCAAGTGAGGTGAAGCTGTTAGTACTTAGATAATAATAAAAATGGGCGCTTTTAGTGGCACCACACCAAATCTATCATTGTGGCATCCATCTCGGTAACAACCGACTTTTCCACCATCAATTTTAGACCTAAGAATTGATTTTCCCACGATCAATTCACAATCGACTAGGTGAAAGTCGAATTTCAGCTCTTGAAAGAGTCGATTGTTTTCGATGTGCCACGGTAAAATTAAAACACATTCTGATGTTGCTAAAACTCCCAGAATGATAGAGCAGGTGGGATGCACAACATACAAAAACCTCGCACACCTTTTAGGATGTTGAATGCTATAGAAAGGTTCGTAGAATGTTTGATAAATGACTAAATAGGTTTCTTCTATGATTCAAGCTTTAGCTTTATTGTGCAGTTATGGTTACTACTCTACATTATCTGTTTTCGAGCTTATTGTTTTAAAATTTGTATGAAAAATAGACGCTTGAAGATGCCTTCAACAGTTTAGAGGGAGTGACATGCAACAGAGCAGAAGGGGCCATGTATCTCTTCCCTCGTATTCAACTGCCTAAGAAAGCAATAGAAGCTGCCAAAGCCGTAAAGACCGCCCCAGATGCTTTCTATGCTCGTCGTCTTCTTAATGCTACTGGAATCGTAGTTGTTCCTGGCTCTGGATTTGGCCAGGTGAGCATATTTTTCCATACAATAAATAAACAGACTTCTTACAAACTGATTAATAGGTTCATAACCGACTTTTTAAAAAGTAGAATGTACATGATCAACTTTTCAAAAGTCGGTTCTTTTGTCTGGTGTCGAGATAAGAGGGGATGGACTTAGGACACGGATTCTAAACGCTTGCTACAATGCTACGTGATGACAGGTACAAGGAACATGGCATATCAGATACACTATACTACCTCAAGAAGAGAAGATACCAGCCATTGTAAACCGTCTAACAGAGTTTCACAAGGGATTCATGGATGAGTTCCGTGACTGAAGTTCCTCCTCCTCGGGTTTTTACTGAGTATATGCACACTATAATACATGTGGAAAGTATCTCGAATGGAAAAGAAAAAAAAAAAACATTAAGTTTTTTGGGAAGAGTTTTTGTGTTATGAAAATTTAGCTTGGACTAAAATTCTTTGCAGTATATGACTTCACCTTTTTGAGGTAATGTATCGGCTTAAGGGGCCGTCTTATTTTGATGGATTACATAATATGCCTTTTAACTTTGGAACAGGCTCCCCTTCCTTTTGTAGTAAGGAAGTTTGAATGAGAATGTTTTACTTGCAATGGAAGACCATTTTTTATTGGATTTGCTTTACTTGGGTTAATACTTATAGTTAATGTTATACACATATACGTAATCCCCATGAACCGAATATCGTCGTAATGTTTGCCTAATCTGTTTATCATGTGCACTAGAGCAATTATTTTGTGTCGTGAATGTTGTTAAGGGTCGGATAATTTCAGAAAGGAGATGTTTTATGAATCTGCAGATTATTTAAGTTAATTTTTGAAGCGGTTTTGTACGATTATGGACAAGTTTAAATGTTTTATTTTGAAACGATTGCATGTTTTTCTAAACAAGAAACTTCAAAAAGTTATGATAAGTTGAGAGGTACATAGAATGTGCATGTGCATGTGCATGTGGTCCATGGTAAGGTATGAAATACGTGTAATGAGTTTCTAGTGGGGCCCTCAACCATAAGTTCCCTAATAATGCACAATGATAGTGGTCGTAGGCTACTAGGCTGGGCTTGTTACGTTCCTGACCACGTGCAAGAATAGTAGTCACTCCGGTTTGCCACCCTATGTTCGGGTCATGCCGGGTTGTGATTGGTATCTGCAAATGCCCTTGAACCTTACATGAGAAAGTATCTACATGAATATGGATACGATTATGACAAATGTGGATATAAGTGTGAAATAAGCATAAAATGTGCATATGTATGATATAACAAATTGATAGGTTGACTTAAGTGGCATAACTCGGTGGTAAAAGAGTAGAAGTGTGATGCATAGTAACAACCTTGCCTTTGAGTTCAGGGGCAGAGGAGTTCGATACCCTATATCAACTTCTCTCACCTAAAAAGGTTTATACTGCTCTTGCAACGAGCTGTCAGCACCTTCAGAGCCTGAACCGATAGCTTTTCCGTTGCACTGCCAGAATGTGCCTGAAGGATCTGTATAGTATCTACAATTTGCAAAAAGCATCCTTCTTATAAAACTCATGTCAACCACTCAAAAAGGAAGAAAAACAAATATAGCTCCAAATTCTAGGCAAACTAAAGATATGCAAGAGATTAACTATAAATAGAGACAGAACATCTTACAAGCTTGTGCCATTCTCATCATGACCGCAATGAGAAGAGATACACCAAACAGCCTAGACTGTGCAAAGGGGTAAAACAACACTCGTTAAAATGCAACATCAATAGAATAAATAAAATCAATCAATCTGCAAAATCCAAAAAGTAAAAAATAAATATACATTAATTAAAAACAGAAGATACCGAGACACAAACAAAATAGTAGCCACTCCTTCGCCCACTTTTACATAGTTGAAGAAATGTAGGTTGAATGTGCAATAAATCATATTAGAGTTTACCGTAGTATCCTAAATTTGGTAGTTGCAGCATTTAATGCATTCAGGCATTATGGTGATTAGTATAATGTTTGAAGGGTATATAAGTCAAAAGGCCAATTACTGCACGTTTGAGAACAAACATTTTAGGACACCCAAAAAAAGAGAAAATCAAGATAACTAAACTGGGACAGAGGGAACAATAAAAATATGAGAAAGCACCTACAACAAGGCTTGACTATTGTTCTAGTTGGAGTGACAGAAAATAGAAGATCCTAGGTAAGGTGAAACTAAGATGCTTGAGTTTGTGGAAAAGGAATACTCACTCTACACTCCATCATTTCAGCAAGAAATTGTAATATCCCACAACGGAAAAGTGGGAGAAACATTACCAAGATATAAGGTTTGAGAGGTAACAGACTTTGTAACTTAAGTTACCCATTTAAGGCCAAGCGAGGATGATGAGCTTAAGCAGTTACCTAGTCAAGGATGGGAGGTTACAGACACATCTAGCTATTGTTTTTTCTAACAGCATTAACAACATAAAAGTAAGTAATCAATTGGCAGTACGAATAAAAAACGAAGGACTGCCATGCGTTAGTGAAAGACTTCTAACATTCTAATGGTCATGGTTATGTGAAGTATATCCAAGATGGTCACGCGAATACACCGGGAAATGCATGGAATCGCTTTCTTTTCTATTTTTTATAAGATCAAAAATTCAATCCTTAATATCCTAAATCATGTCATTAAGCAATTTAAAAACAGACACGATACAATAAAATGGATACGCCGGCATAACTTTTCAAGAATTAACAAATCAGGAATTCAGAAAACTGAAAACTAGATGCTAACCATGGATTCCTCATCCCCTTCACCAAACCGCAAGGCAAGGTCACAAAGTGCTTGTGTAGTGGACTCCACAGTCATTGGCTCGCCATATGAGAATCTATGATTCTATAGGAAACCATCAAATAATTAAACTTCTGACAACCGCGTATAAAATAAAAACGAAACAGAGACAGTGTTACTGTATGTATACTTGAGTCTCAACTCAGTGCATGTTCAACCAGAGTGCGGGCATCGGCAATTAAACCACTCAATGCACATCCAATATGCTCATCAATCTCCATTATCTTCTCCCACACTGTTAGGCTCCTGTATGATCATTCCAAGCGAACGAACGCTCAATATCAAGCATTTTTTTATCATAACTTCATCAGCTTATATTTAAGACTCCGCCACCAAAACTGATTTTATAGAACTAGGGTACACGTGAGTCCCTCCTCCAGAAACTACATTTATGCAAATGCATAAAATCCAAAGCCATTCATTGGTGGCATCAAGAAACATTTTCACTCCAACCTAACAGTCGTATATAACTGTATATTAACAAGAAGCAAGAGATGCCCCCAAAAAAGAAACCCAGATATTTCAAGTTAAGATTTTTTTCCTTTTGGTTGCTCCTGAATCGAATTATTATGTATAGGCTTTAGAATAATCTTATTGCTTCATAATAAAGTTATTACAAGCAAGTGACCTCAAATGCACTAAGGCTAAATAAGAATAACAGTGAAAATCAGAAGAAAGGTGCATCAGTACCAAGAGTGGAGAGGTAATGCGCTTCTCAACAGCAAGAACAACTCCTTCCTTGGTCTTAACCCCAATTGCTGTTGAACCCAACTGTAACAATCACAATAAAAGTAATCAGAAGCCCAAGAGGTTTCTCTGTATGTAGCCAATGGCAACACAAACAAATACAGAGCACAAAAGAAATCCATCTTGTAAGCAAATGGAAAGGATAGAGATAGATGAATTATTACTTTAATGGCTTCAATGGCATATTCCACTTGAAACAAGCGGCCTTCAGGAGAAAATGTGTTTACTCCTCTATCGTACTCGGTCCTTATCAATTTAACCCAAACAAATTAGAAGCGCAATGTAGAAAAGAGCAGAACTATGTAATAAACCTAATATATTAACAAAGAAGAACAAACCCTAAATTACAATCCCCATAAAACGAGGAAGCAAAAAGAGGATTTACCTGGTGAGAAACATTTTTGATTTGAACACTTAAAAGCTTAAATCAAATCCTGCCCCCAAAAAAAAAACAGCTCAATTCTTCAGAAACTGAAAGCGAAAAAGCACCCTAACACATAACGATGCTCCAAAAACACTGAAAATAAGTAGTTTTATCAATTTAATTTGACTGTATATAATGCGGCGGGTCTAAATCTTATGCAGGGAAGAAGAAGAAGAAGTATCGGGAGCAATCTGCCGGAAAAGAAAATGACGGGTTAGTTTTTCTCTGCAATAGTGTCTACTGGCTTTTACGGGTTAGTATTTCAAGTTAAACTATGTTACACTCACATTGTTTCGTATTTACCGAAAGAATTAAAAAAAAAAAATACAGTAAATTAATAAAAAAACATAATTTAACTTGAAATATGGAAATATGGTCTGAAAAGTAGGTTCAAGCTACTGTAGGGCACCAAAGGTGGGGAGTGAGACTCTCTCCCAAAGAAAATTTATCACACGATTTATACTGCAATTAAAAACCGCATTAAACTCCTCAGATCAAATTTGTAGGCCGCCATCAAGATCGCTTGTTCAATCATTGGCACTATTCTAATCAAAGATTGGAATGCTGTTTACGTATATGGAATTCATTCTTTCCTAAAAGCAGAAGAGAAAGACGATCCTCTTATTTGTTAATCTAGAAACTAGTCGATCCACGGAGATAAAGCATTGGTTATTTAACCAATTGATCACTAAGAGGTTAATATTAAATAATGATAAGAGGTAATGAAAAAGATTTACTAAGCATTTCTACTTCATTTGGTAGATAGTCTATGCATTTGTTAGTCTATATAGAATGATTATATATATCAATGACACTCAATAATAAATTGATATATTGAGAATAAGAAACATATGCAATCGATAGTAGCTTTTGGATTTATAATGCGATAATTTTTGAAATTAATAAATTGAATACAAATATTTTAGCGAGGTTCTTCCTGCACCCAGCTTTTACTGTGATATCATTTACTCCAGGCACCACAAGAATATTTTATTATTTTCTTAATTCACACACCATGAAAAATAAAATAATTATTTCTTTCATCATCATTTTCAAAAACACTCTTAATCGAATACTTAATAAAAACAATAATAACTACATCATCTTCTTCCCACCAACACATTCTATTCCTACAACCACCAACCACCATCAACCCACCACCCTAAATCCTCCTCTCTTCCCCTTCTCGCGCTTTTCACACCCACACTTCATTTTTCCGCCTACCCCCGCTTTTTCCGGCGCCCTCCCAAACTACTCATATCTACCACCATTTCCTCTCATTTGTCGAAGTTTTTTCTTCCTCACCCAAATGCAAATTCGCCACCAAACAGATCGGCTCCTCATTTTTTTTTTGTTCTTCTTCACCATATGAGCCCTCTCCTCACCTCCCTAACCCAACCGCAAAAACGCAGCTTTTTTGCCTGAGGATATGGCCGATGGGTGAACCCACATTTTTTGTTGAAGCTTCTGATTCGAAAATCATGGAGGAAGATGGTGGTTTATTTTTTTTTTTGTCAAGCTTAATCAATGAGGAGATGATGGTGGTGGGAAGAGACGGTGGTGGCGGGGGTGGGAAGAAGAGTCGCGATTGGGTGTGAGAGAGAACCTGAGGTTTCCGAATCGTAAAAACTAGGGTTTGGACGGAAAGAAATGAAATGAGAAAGTGGAGGAGCAAGGAAGTTAAGAAGGACGCCGAAAGGTAAGATTTTATTAATCACCCGCAATTATGTTCTTTACAACACACCCACTATTTATACTAGTCAACACCCTTACACAAAAGCTAGAACGCATCCTCTTAGATCCCGACATCACTCCTCTCTAAAGAGCTTCCTTGACCCCTAGCGAAGATGGAAATCTGAAATTGTTTCACAATATAGCTAGCATCCTCCCATGTCGCTGATCTTCATCAGATTCATCCATTGCATAAGCCATTACACAACAAAGAAAGATATTGCGCTTTGATGGCAATTTAATATCCAAAGATCTTTTGTGGGAAAATCACAATCGCCCATCTTCGTAGTCACCGGCAAGGTACGCTAAGGTATCACATTAGCCCCAATGTACTTTTTGAGCATAGAAACGTGAAAGACGGGATGAATTCTAGCAGATTCAGGTAGCTGTAGTTGGTAGGCAGCAACATTGATCTTAGCCACGATCTTGTAAAGCCCAAAATATCTGGCAGAAAGCTTTAAGTTGCGCTCTAAGAGCCACGGCTGTTACATGCAGTAGTGTTGAGGTTGAGGAATACCAATTCTCCAACCTCAAATTCCTTCTCTCTTCTGTGCTTATCAACATAGAGCTTCATTCGAGACTGAGCCATAATGAGTTGATCTCTGAGTTCATGAAGTAGAGTCTGTTTCTGCTTCAAAAAAAAGGTCCACATCAAAGAAATTGTGCCGGTGCAAACTCGCCCAAAGGTAGTGGGCGGAGGAGTGTAGCCACAGAGTGCCTTAAAAGGGTCAATTTGAGCGAGGTGTAAGTTGGTATTGTACCAATGTTCTCGCTAAAGGCAACCATTTCCTCCACTTGTTTGGGCCTTTTGAAATGTCATACACCACAAGTACATTTCTAAACATTGGTTGACTCTCTCCGCTTTGCCATCCGCTTGAGGATGGTAAGTCGTGGAATACGAGAGTTTAACACCGACCAAATGCATTAGGTGCCTCCAAAAGTCGATGTAAAAGCTCATCCCTATCAATCGATAATACCCATAGCATGCCATGGAGCCGATAGACCTTCCTCAAAAGAATGCAAGCCCACTATCTCAAGAAAGATAGCCTCGCTTCCAGTGGCAATAAAATGGATGAATTTGGTGAGCTTGTCCACCACAACCATAATGACTTCTTGCCTCGATTTGTGAAAGTCCATCGATTAAATCCATTCTAATCTGAGACCAGCCCTGGTGGGAGCGGGGTAGTGGTTGGAGCAATCCCTGTGGCTTGCGTGGTCAATTTTACATTGTCGCATGTGATGCATTGCTTCACCATTTCTTGCACCCCTTTTTCATGTGGGGCCGTGAGCCTTTTCAATCTGGCCGTAATGTGCTCTAATGCCGCAGTGACCACCCAATGGTGAGTCATGTAACTGATGCAAGAGTTTATCCCGTAAGTTTCCATTGGATCCCACATTATTCCTTCCCTTATATTTGATTATGCCATGTTGAATAGTATAATAGGGATCAAAAAGGTGGTTGATATCATCAAAGCCCTCGAACCTATCTTCCACATGTGAATCCCCTTTATAATCGGATAAAACAATCCATATCCATGTAGGGCAGGATAATGGTCATGACACGTGCAGAGTCCCTCGATCATGGTTCTGCTCTGTAGCGGCATCTCGCTACAATGTTTTCACCGCCATTTTTGTACTCAATAGAGAAATCCAAACCCATAAGTTTGGTCACACCCTTCTGCTACAAGGTAGTGGTAGCCTTCTGATCAAGTAAGAATTTGAGAGATCTGCGTCGATCATGTAATAATGGTGTCTACCCCGCACATACCGCTTCCATTTATTAATAGCCATCAAACCGCAATAACTCTTCTTCTCATAGATAGAGAGCCCTAACTCCTTGGAGTTGAAAGCTCTACTCAAATAGGCAATAGGTTTCATGCATTGTACCAAAGATCGCTCCTAAACCTTTCAGGCAAGCATCTGCTCTCTATACGAAGCGGCGCTTCAAAACTGTAGCGACAGATCCTGATACCGACTCACGGCTAACTTCAATTGTTGGAAGCATGTCCACCACCAGTGACCATCGAAACTTGTCCTTTTAAGCAAGTCATCATGGTCCGGCCATTATACCATACTTAGGCACAAACCTCCTATAAAACCTTAAGCCAAGTAAATCCCTCAATTCATGGTTTTGGGGCTTGGCCACCTGTCATGGCTTTGATCTTATTAGGATCAAAGAAATACCTCTCCTTCCTTGATGATGTGCCCCAATTATTCCACTTGCTGCTGTCCAAAAGAACACTTGGATGACTTGGCGAAGAACTTGTGTTGCCTGAGTGCACCCAAGACTTCCCTCAAATGGGCAATGTGAGTCTGTATGTCAAGGCTAAACACCAGAATGTCATCAAAAAAGACTAGCACAAATCTTCTAAGATAAGGAGCTAAAGAACTCATTCATATTCTTCTCGAACGAATAGGGAGCATTGGTAAGGCCAAATGGAATTACTCTAAATTCAAAGTGACCATGGTGAGTCACAAATGCAGCTTGGGATATCTTGCTCCTTCATCATTGAGATCTCGATGGAATCCTGATCCGAGATCAATCTTAGTGAATATCATGGCCTTCCCCAACTCATCTAGCTACCATCAATAATAAGAATGGGATATATGTCCCAATAGTCAAGTCATTAAGCTTCCTCAGAGTCCACACAAAGACCTCCAGTGCCATCCTTCTTTAACCAAATGCAGTGGTGAAGAAAAATGGCTATGGATGTCTTCGCCTTATGCCTTTGGTCAGATCATGTCCTCTACTAATTGTTTTATCTCATCTTTCCGGTGATGTGCATATCTGTGAAGGCTTCAATTTAACAGGCATGTGCCTTCCTCCGAGCTCAATGGAGTGCTCACACTCCCTCGGCAGTGGTAACTCGTGCAGCACCGAGAACACATCTTGGAACTCTTGAAGGATAGTAGTACCAATTCACAGAAATTTCATTGGATTCATGTGCCTCGTATAAGGTTTAGGCAAGCTCTAATAATCCACAGCCCATTGTCTAAGTCCTTGGCTAACCTTTTACAACTCACTATTTTCGAGCCGAGCCTCCTCCTCGAACTCGCAATCTAACTTGTCCGACCATCCTTCCGAAATGTCATCTCCATTTTCTTGAAATCAAACATCATGTAATGTGGGTTGGACATCCAATCCACACCCAAAGCCATATCACAGCCCCTCAACTTAATAAGCCTGGTGTCATGCTAAAATTGTAGATTCTGCATGGTCCAGGACAAGTTTGGGCAGAACCATTCTCTGACAATTTGATTACCATCAGCTACTGTAATTGTCATTGGTGGAGCTGGTTCCATTAAACAACCAAGCTCCTTGGCCAGTTGTTGGTCTAGGAAGGTATGTGAAGCTCCACTATCTATTAAGATGGATACATGCCTCTTCCTAATAACTCATTTAATTTTGAGAGTGTGGGCTGTCACTAGACCACACAGGGTGTGTAGGGACAACTGAGTGTCTTCATTTGATTCTTCTCCTCCAACACAATTGGGATCGGTATTCTCGGACACCAATTCACCCCCTTCATCCTCATCTCGCTAGCATAACATGAATGTGTTTTGTTTGCATTTGTGCTATGAGTGTACTTCTCATCACACTTGAAGCACAATCATTTGGCCCTCTTGTCTTGTAAGTCCTTTGGAGTGATAGCGTTTTGCAAAAATAGGTTTGCTTCTCCAACCGGTACGATGTATGGTCCAACAAAGGTGGTTTTCTAGTGCCTTGATCGTGGAAGGAGGAGACCCTAGTCTCGCTTCTATCCAGCGAATAGTCCTGTAAGTGCAGTGTCTCATATGTAATGACTGGAGAACATCCTCCTGGCACCTGGCTGCCTCAATAGCTTCTAATATGTCCCTAGGCTTCATCAAACATACCATGGACTTAATCTCTTGTTTCAATCCTCTGATAAAACAATCAATGAAGTATCTCTCCGTTAGGGTAGGATCTTGGATTTCTACCAAACTCCTCAAATCTTCGAACTTAGTGAGATAATCTTCCACAGAGCCTTTTTGAGCTAATCGGTATAACTCATCAATCGCAGCTAGCTAGGAAACTGGAACCAAATCTCTTCATAACTTCCTCTTTCAAATAAAACCACCCATAGTTGGATGTTTCAACCTCAAACTCCTGCAAACCAAATATCACCTTTTTTCTAAAGTAAACCTCAAAGAATTCCTACCTTCCGATCACGCGCTAATATCATGTAACCGAAAATATCTTTCTCGTCCTCCTAATCCAGCCTTTAGAGTTTCCCTTCAACAAATGGAAAATCAATCTTTGGAACCTTGATAATGTCGGTTCTAGGTGGTTTAGCAAGTCGTGTATAGTGACAAGGTGCGGGGAAGAAGGCCATCACCGTGTGTGAAGTTCTCTCACTTTGACTATGCGTCACAGGTGTTTGATGAATTGTCTCACTGACCTTCTCATGTTTTTGAATGCTGCCGCTATCATAGCTCCAATGGAATATGCGTGGATCGTATGTAAGGATCGAAATGAAGCATGTACCGTGGACTGTAGATCATCTAACTCGGATCGGAATGCTTTATCTCGATCCTCAATCATCAAATGCACATACCTCAAAGATTTTCTTGAGCTTATTCTATTTCAAGATAAGTTCTTCCATATTCTTCGTGACGTGTGGCGGATATAGATTACACAAATGGAGAATCGATGGCTCGATACCAGATGAGAGGAACCTGAGTTTCCGAATCGTAAAAACTAGTGGTTTGGGCGGGAAAGAATGGAAATGAGAAAAGGAACAGTGGAAGAAGAAAAGGATCGGTAAAGGTAAGATTTTATTAATCGAGTCCAAGAATTATGTTCTTACAACACACCCACTATTTATACTAGTCAACACCCTGTTACACAAAAAGGAATGCATCTCACTTACGATCTTGTGGTATCTCTGATTTACAACATGGAAGTTGGTGGTCGGAGAGAGAGAGGAAGAAAGGCGCGCGGGGTGGTGGGGAGGAGGAAGGGGGTGGCTGCTTTTCAAAGGAAAGGGTGGTTGGAAGTTGGAATATTTAGGGTTTGGTTAGAAGATGAGGGGATAATTTGTATTTACAATAATTGTGGAGAAAAAAATCACTTAAAATGTATGGTGGACTTAAATGTAGTTATGTCATATTTGTTTTTATAAGGTGCATGAAGTAAATTTGTGGTGTGTATAAGTAAAAAAAAATCAAAAAAAGGGTGACTGAAATAAAAACGGGGTGCCGATAGAACATCGCATATTTTATTCAATAAATATTCAATTTATTAGAATGCATCACTAAAGTAAAATATGATGGTCATGTGGTTAAGTGTCATTAATTTTAATTATAAAAATGAATACCTACGATTCTCATTAATGTAATAGTAGTAAAGTTTTTTTTTTTTAGGAAAAATTGTTGTAAATTTGGTGAATGATAATAAATTGGAGGTAAAAAAAAAAAACGTAATAAATGCCCATTTATATTATAAATCGATTTATATTATGATACAAATTCAAAACGTTACGAATTCAGATTTTGGTTAAAAATCATGAAAATCATTTCTCATGATAATGAGATACGTGGAGAAACGTAGATGAGTGATATCACCGCCGGCCCCAAATGTAGTTCTTAGCTTTTTGGCTATTCCAAAACGTAAGCTCATTTACAAAACCAATAAAACATTTATTACATCTTTTTCCTTCTATCCTCATTTATTATTTACTCAACCGCTTTTATTATTTTGCATTGATTACATACAATGAAGGTCATTTTAGTCTTTTAATTAAAATTAATGACAAATAACAAATTTAACCAACTTTCTTAATATGCGTGAAAAAATCTAAAATGACTTATATTTTAAGACGGAGGTAGTAATTATTATGCCCCAAAACATTAAACAAATCAAAATCATACCCCCACCACACCACATCAAGTCAACCGGCCCCTCCAATTGGAATGATGGACAAGGTGTATATGCTTATACCAACGCATAATAGCATCTCATACTTTAATCACATAATTAAATTATTTGAAGATAATGTAATCTCGATCAATTGCAATGGAACCCACCAATAAACTTAAAAAAAAAAAGAAAGTTTTCTTTTCTTCGTTGATAATGCGCATTACGTCGTTTTTTTTCAGACCTATCCAATCAACTTAACGTATAATAACACTCAAGTTTTCACATTAAACCCACTCATCCAAAGGAATCAATACAATAATGACAATACTATTGTACCGTAACATAACATTGTGTTAATTTAGCAATTTGTTGCAATGAGTTCACTACAGTATGCTTGTTTCGCATTTTTAACGACAAAAATATATCGTTTTATTACTATAAAAAATCTTCTCGATCATAATGCACCACGCGACTTTCAAAAGATGAGGATTCAATTCGATCGAGATAAATCTGGCCATGAAAATGACATAATCCATTTTTATATCATTCATTATTATGTATGATAAATTAATTGATATAGCCTTAAAGATTTATCACATTGGCATGTGTATGTGTACGATCCGCACGTCATACATGCAGACGCTCCTGAGCTTTTGGGCCCACCTAGATTTCGCCCACTATTCGTCCCTTGTTCGGTTGGTTCAGCTACAGATGCATTACCGACCTCATTCCAATCATCCTCGTAGGCTTCCGAGTTATTGGTCCGGTTTCGATTCAGCTCACTCATATTATTTCAACTCGGTACATGATGCCCGTAGCTCCAGACAATGCACTCTCCATGCGGGATTCCTATATAAACGCACCCAAAGATCCTCGTAAAAATAACTACGTTAACACTTAAGTGACTTGATTCTAAACAATTAGTTTGTACGTAAACGCCTCCGGCTGACACAACTATAAATCATCACAAACACCGTTAAATTACATAAAGGATTTAATTACCCGAAATTAAACCCGGACGATTTCCAAACATCGTCGTCGATGTGTATAATTTATGTTATGATAATTAAGTGTGGTAAGCAATGAAAGAGACGGATATCAAACAATTTGATAATGATAAATAATAATACCATGTTTTGTCATGTTGCTTTTAAGACAGGAATGTCTCCATAGTCTCCACATAATAATACATAGATTTGGCAGTTTTTTTTTTTTTTTTTTTAAATTTTCATATGGCTGTTACATCTGCTTTAAAGTACTACTGCTATGGAGTTTCTCCTGAACTGGTAATCAAGAAATCGACGACATCATCCCGAAGAAGACCCATGATGATGAAAACCATATCAATGATGAATAGTAATCATCCAAAATCAATCACTAGTTTGATCAAATTGCCTTGTACAAAATCCAAGGTATATATTTTACACATCACATTCAATTCGATCTCTCTGTATTCTCACTTGTGCGCATATCGATTGCTGTTTACTATGTTTGTTTTTTTTGTCTGAATTAGGTGTTTGAAGATCAATCAAAGGGATTGTTTGTTATAGAGAGGAAAATGGAGAGATAACCTGTGAAGGCATCGATGAAGGTCCTCGTTTTCATCATAACTGTTCAACTACTGCTACTACTCAAACTACAAGGTAGTATATCTTTATCTTTTTTTTTTTTCTTCTTACGATTTATCCGGTATTTAATTGTTTATTCGGATCCGACTAATCTAGATATCTAGTCGGGTAATGATTATTCAAAGATTTCTAAATAGGGAGTCTCTACTGCATCTTCTTCCGATCGTAGACCAGAGATCGTAAACCGTTAAATGTATGTCCGCGTGTTACATGTCGGTCTTTCAATGATGTTGTGTAAACAAACAGATACACATCAATCAGATGACAACGAAGTCTGTATTGCATCAGACCGTTAGATGGTGTCGTTTTAATTATACATTAATTTGTGATCAAAATATGATTATTTACAGAGATGCAGAGATGGTTGACCTTCTACAAAGATGTTGGCCTCATATTGCTGACAAGGCTAAATTCAATTAGCATTTAGCAGCCATGGATTCAAGATTGTTTGAAATAATGGCGAAAAAAGATGTCGAGTTTCTCTGCAATTTTCTACAAGCTGTATGTGATAATTAATCATCAAACACAGAAAACTGAATTTTGCAGAAACTTTCTTGCTAATGTCAATTGATTTTTCTGGCAAATTCATATGGAAATCGATTCGTTACAGGCGCATTTTCGAGCATTAATGTGCATAGTATTGCATATGTATTTCAACTATATTCATGTAATATATTCTACTACTGGTGCTTCATTAGTGAAGCCAAAATAAAATGACTCTTTATAATAATTGAGCTGAAATTTTTACCATCATAATGTTCATGTGGGAAGAAATCATAGTTTTTATATTATATTTATCTTCCTTTCTTTTACTTTATATTTAAAACAGTTCTGAAACGTGAAATTGTGATGCAGAGCGTTCACAATCCGAAAAACAATTTTTACAAATTATTCCCCGCATTGAAAACGCCTGCAACATGATTTGCCTTACCCCCAACCACCCAAACCCCCCCCCCCCCCCAAAAAAAAAAACAACAGTTTTTAATGTCTCATAAACCAATAGCAATGTCTATGCAAATAATATAAAATGACCTGATTGTGCGATACTCAAATCCATCAAGTGTTTGCAGCCGGAATGTTTGATTTAGTGTTTACATTGCTACTCTAAAATCAAAATCTTAAGAACTTGATCATTTTGAACATGCATTTCACCAACTTTGTAAATAACTCCATGTCTCAGAATTGCTGTTTCGAATATCGAGCCTTATCCTAAAAACGTTCGACACGATAATACTAAATAAATTCAATATTATACGTAGCGTCACTACGTCAGATCGAGCTTTATGACAAGGCCTAAAAGACTCGGCAAGATCATAAATGCGTCAAAGAATTAGACTAAAACTCAATGAAGATAGAAAGGTTTCTTACAACAACAAGGTGGTTTACAAACATACGATGTCCAAAACAAAAGTAAAACAACAAACCCTACAAAGCCTTAAAGTAAGTACAACGCTTTGTCTTGATATTGAAATAACAACATAGTTTGATACATCTTATAATAAATGAAAAAGAAAACATCAAGTGAAACTTGACTCAAACATCGCCCCCAAAGTCGCCATCCATCACATGCTCACTGTGCCGCTTTTCTCACCCCAAAAGCATACAACAAACATGCAATTGAGGTAAGTCTGAAGTACTTAGCAAGAAAGTAAGAAACCAAAGTATAATTAAGTCTTACAAAATAAATGTTCATTAGTTATTATCCGGGCTTATCTTTAAAATAAAGCAAGTGAGTCAGATCTAACGTGCATTTATTCTCCAAGATATCGTCCACGTACAATCCAAGTGTCCCTACACTTCGATAGACGAGATCTATTACTATATTCATAAGATAGATTCCATCCAATACGTATTAGTCTAACCGTACTATTAATATCCCATTTAATAATACATATGACTAAAGATATTTAAAAATTAAACTATTTGTCAGTGAGCCAAAATCTCATCAACCATAATCATCATTACGAATTCTACATCACGGTTTAATCTTCTTGAGACGTTATTATATTGAATATTATAATTGGTTTGCTATTTAAACAATATATAATAACATAATTGTCATTTGTTATATGTATAAATATAAAAGTATAGTAGAAATGATCTGACTCGGTCGGATCCGATTCAATCGAATTGGGTTAGGGCACTACACTAACAACAACTTTGGGTAAAACGATTGGCACATCCCCACATGACGCGTAGGATCACGATATTCTTGTAATACATCATATTGGGAACGACATGGGTAATAATCAATCATACATCCAAATACAAACCGTGAGTCGATCGTAGTGCTCTTGTAATACATTGCAGGTATATATATTTAGTGAGTAAAGCACACAGGAACATATGAAGCACATAAGATACTGTTTAAAGCCATATCTACGTGAGCATACAAAGGTCATAACAACACCGAACTATCATCCTATGTCCACTACTCGTAACCAAAAGCCCATCACAACTTATAGGAAAGTAACTTGAAAACAAAATAACGCTTTAATACCTATGAATGCAACCTTCTTCCCTGCAACATGGTCACCTCCGGGATCGGGGTTGTAAAATTCAACGTGGACACGTCTAGGACTGAGACTTCTACGACTATGGGAATTATTTTCCGCAATAATCTCGGTCAAATTTTGAAGGCAGCTTCCTACCATGGAGAAGGTGGTTATGACGTTAAGAGTTTGAAGTTCATGGCTATCTATCATGATCTATGACGATCTCGGGTTTCAATTCCTCCACGTGCGGTCGCTTGTAGTTGGTCCCTGTAGAGTGCGAATGAGTACCAAGTTGTACATGTCGATTTCCACTTCGTGGCTATGATAATCGACCGTCGGCGATGTAGGACAAGGTCCCGTAGTCAGTACCGCAGAAGTCGGTCGTGATCGACATCGAGACAGAGTCCGCACCACCATCAAGGCCCATTAACAAGTGGATAACTTGGGTGCGGTCAAGGCCATTAAGGGTAAATATGTGACAATAGCTCAACCGACTTAATATTAGGGTTAAGGCGACGTGTTGTCATTATAAATACCACATTCCAGCGAAGCTACGTAAGACTTCGATTCCCAGATAACGACAGAGATCGTAGCGTCATCTAAGATAAACTTGTGAAGCTCACTACCAAATCATAAAACCTCTTTTTAGCATATTAGGGTTTTGGGTTTCATCACTAGATCGACATAGGCCGGATAAATTAGGTGACACACCATTTGTCAAATCAATCTGCCCAAGCAAAAAACGACACATAAATATGATTATTGAAAAGCGACTCTCTTACTTCCATTCAAGCTCTCTACGGTCTCCTCTCTCGGAAACCTTGGCATCCAATAGATGCCTTATTGCGAACGACTTAGACCTCCTTTATTTATTTTTTTTTTAAAACGTGTTGTAACTTTCCGACTCATTTGCTTACTCGTATTGGGCATTTATTCCCCACCCTCAAGACTCGTGCCTATGCATGAAAATCATGTTTCCTGCAGAATCTGCGTGTATTAACTTGGAGATTCCGGAGATAAGTGAAGACATATGTGTTTCTTTCAGTATCTTAAAAAAAAAAAAATCATGTTTCCCATGTTAGGAAAGGAAAAAAATCGCTTTTACCCAAAAGCTACAAGACCGACACTTCAATTGGGTCGTGCGCTGCAAGGTCAAGTCTGACACATTTTCACCGACACGCAGCGCCGACATCGCTCGACACGCGTGCCTAAACGCGTCGCTTCAATTAAAATAATGTTAAATTCAATTGAATTCGACATCGCCTGACAGCGCGCGATACTTACCGACACGCCGTGACACGCAGGGACACGCGAGTGACACGCAGGGACCGACGGCGGGGGCACAGCAGCAGAGACCTGGTGACACGGCGAGACACGGCGACACACGCATGAACTGACACGGCGGCCTTTATGCATGACACGGCGGGGACGGCGTTGAGAATAATGCGAGTTATGAAGTGTAATTGCCCCGACCGCACCAACCTACGCTTACATGTTTTTTTAATATATATTAATAATATATATATATATATATATATATATATATATATATATATATATATTAAAACGCATTACGCCAATGCGCCGCGCTCTCAAATTCATAAAATAGCCGCCAGAATTAAAATTAATCGTATCGCGCTAGTAGCTCCTTAGAAAAATCCGTCAGGTGCTTGCATAAAACTAAAAGTAAGAACTTGAAATAAACCTTTTCCTGGCCTTTTCCTTCCTAACAATCTCCTCTAAACATAAACAATATCACTAATCCCTAATTACTCCATTGATATTAAAAGCAAATCTTGAGCAATCACCAGATTCTCTGAGGACCGTACCGGAGTTTGGGCACCACACAGATTCCCATCTTTTATATAAAAGGGCGAGCAAATGGAATAGATCAGCGTCTTTCATCCGCGATAGGCAACAAGACGACGCCGTAAATAAGGCCGAGAGCCGCCTTCTTTCTCCTACAGCTACTCAATCGTCCATGGCGGAAGCTCTGCAGCAAAACCCTACAATGTCTGCTTACTATCAGACTCGAGCGGCTCATCACGGCGTTGTTACAAGCGACTGGCTTGCTCAGGCTCATCAAGCTGCTGTTGGTCACCATCCTGAGGATGCGGTCTCTGAGGCTACGAAGATTAATAGGTCTGAAGGTGAGTCAGGGAAGCCGTTTAGTGTGATTGATGAGTTTAATAGTTGGCGGAATCAACCGGACTTGGCGGAGGCTGTGGCGGCTATTAGGGCTTTGGCATCTGTTATTCGGTCTAGCGACGCAACAACGATGATGGAGCTCGAAAAAGAGCTCAATAAAGCCTCGGATTCTCTCAAAGTAATGCTTATTTACTATTTGCATTCACTAATTCGTTTTACTTTTATTCGGCACTTTCATCTTCATTTTCCTGACTGTTGAAACATATCATTTCAATATGTATGTTTCAAGCTCACTTCTATCGTCAATGTGCTTTAATAATAATATGTGGAGGCTGTGGAATATTTTTTGATACATATTAACAAGAAAATAGAAGAAAAATCATCACTTTGAAAATGCTCTGCTCCATTGAGATTCCTAGCTCTAGCTTGAATTACTATGGGTCCTGGTGGTTGTATGAATGACTTATAATTGATTTCAGTCATGGGATACAACCTCCATATCCTTGACAGCTGGATGTGATCTTTTCATGCGTTATGTTACAAGAACTTCAGCTTTGGAGCACGAGGACTTCAATTCTGCTAAGTCCCGCCTTCTGGAACGGGCAGAGAAGTTTGGGAGAGATATCTTACAAGGTACATGTTCCTGATAGCTTACAGTTACACAATGAACTTGTTCTGGCAGTTAAGTTGTTTTTATTTTTACCTTTCTAGAAATTTATTAGAATAATCTTTCAACATCTTTTGGACAGGCTAGGAAAATAATTGCAATGCTTAGTCAGGATTTTATATTTGATGGCTGCACTATATTGGTGCATGGTTTTTCCAGAGTGGTACTGGAAGTTATCAAAACAGCTGCACAAAACAGGAAGCTTTTCCGTGTGTTATGCACAGGTATGTGTGTTTAGTTTCTTGTTTTTCCATAATATCTTATTTGGTAAGTTACGGCATGCTCTGCTTGATCCACAATTGGATTCCATAAAGCTGCAACTTGTGTGGATCACATGCCCTGTACTTAAGAATGTTAGCTTTTGAAGTTTACTCGAATAATGATGTTGTGCTATTCTTTTAGTCAATTTTTAGTCAGTGAGTCGTATTCATGCTTTTGATTTTATCTGGGGATATGCAGAAGGAAGGCCTGATAGAACTGGATTCACGACTGTCAAATGAGCTAGCCAAGCTTGATGTCCCGGTGAAGCTTTTAATAGACTCTGCTGTGGCATATAGCATGGATGAAGTTGACATGGTATTTGTCGAAGCAGATGGAGTGGTTGAAAGTGGCGGCATAATCAATATGATGGGAACTTACCAAATTGCATTAGTTGCTAAGAGCATGAACAAACCAGTATATGTGGCTGCTGAAAGTTATAAGGTATGTTGTCAATGAAATTTTCTAATTTAAACACTTTGATCTGAACAACAAAACTGTACTTGCAACTAGTCATTTGTTATGGTAACTACGTATTTTATTTAGGATTCTTAGTGAAGAGCCTCTCTGTAATGTTTTGGCGTTTTTACATACATTCATTCATACAACGATGTGCTCTGCAATAGGGACTCTCCTTATAAGAATTTCCCGGTTTTGTTTGGCCAACTCCGGCCACGTCTGAATTAATCTGTTTCTGATCCCACGTGCTGCAGATTTGCTCGGTTATATCCGTTAGACCAGAAAGACATGGTTCCAGCCTTGCGATGCCAATAGAATTTGGAGTGCCCATACCATCAAAAGTGGAGGTTGGAAACATCTGCACGCGATTATACACCACCGCAATACCTAACCTTACTCTTTACAGATTTGGGTGTTCTAACTCCTTCTGTAGTAAGTGATGAGCTCATACAGCTTTACTTATGATAAAGGGGATTTCGATGCCATTGTTGAAGTCTTTTTTGTATATGGCAAGTTATCAGCATATTTTTTTCTGGAAAGCAAGATACATTTCTTCTTCTTGAGCCTCTGTCCGATGACAGCTGTCTACTTAGGGTGTTGACATGAATGCCTTGAATCGATACTTCTTAGTCCATTTAGTCTGGGACTAGTGGTTTTTTGCTTTTTAAACGGTGTTTGGACTTTGGACAATGTTCTTCCAGAAATCAATTTTGTCTATTGTGAAGTTTCTTATCTGTATCTGATTTCTGAGGGTTTCATCTGATTTTGATTTAGAATTTGCTGCTTAAAACTATTTTCAGACTGTTGTCTTTGCTTCTAAATTATTACATTATATCCCCTAATTGTAATGAATAATATCCTCCTGCAAGTAGTACTCTCCATTGTTTGCTTGAGTCACTTGGGGTTCTTAGAATAATATGACCCGAGGAATTTATAAATGGTAAGAAACTTGATATCTTTATTTATTATAACAATCTTCAAGCATACAATATTTAAATACTTATATAAACATTACAAACTACAATCTAAAAAGGGTAAACCCTACTGGCGCCTCATACCTCGATCCCACGATGCATTGTATGGAGATGTAAATCTGGGTGCTAGTAACACAAACTAACTACGATCTAAATCCTCACAAGAGGTTTACTCACTAGAGCATTATTGAAAGCTGGGGAATGGGATTGTGATTTTTCGATGTCTTACAAATGAAGTGAACTTCTCCTTTTATAGATGAAGGAAGAAAATTCTATGATTACACATAGTCGTCATTGCTGACGTTTACAACCCACTTATTAAAGTGTGTCGTTTTTTCAACCCACTATCATCTACTTTACATTATTAAGTTTAATCAGTGTGAAACAATGATTTACGCACTGCCTTCTTTCTTTTCTTTTTTCGTAGTGATGTAGGGTCCTCGCCTCGTCTTCACATGGAGGAATTGCTTTTTCTTATGAGTGGTGGGGGCCACTGAGCATCTTATCATTGTATTCCACTTGTCAACTTTTTGAAAGTGTTTTGAATGTTTTGGCAGCTTTCATCTTTACGCCAAATCATCATTTGTCCATTCTTTGATACACTTTCAAATCGAAGAATCCATCTTTGTATTTTCATCTTGAATTTTCTTGAAAAATTTGAAATCATCAAAATACGGTAGCTTTGATAATTTACTTTTGATTTTTGAATCATCATTGATAAGTAAGAATTTATCAACAATAATTCCGAACCTTGAAATGTTAATTTCTTCAACATCACAAATTTCTAAAACCGGACTCCATAAATGCTTTGAAGGTCTGTAAGTTTGTTTTTGTTTCTATACCGATCTCTATGAAATGATAAGGTATTTGAATCCTATCAATCCACTCTGGCAAACTGCTATGAATTTTGAGGAAAATAGCTCGGTCTGCTTCTTTGACGACTTTAGATCTAAAATTTTTAATCGCCTTTTTAATTTCTTATGGGAATAAGGAAATTTCCAGGAGATTTCTGCTAGGATAAATAGTCCTAACTAATCCATAAGAAAATGCTTCAAATACCATTTATGGGTTAGCACCTTCAATGAAGTTAAACAAACTAACTTGCTTCGTTGTTCAGTTGTGAAGAACTTTTCGATAAAGTTTTCTTCACTTGCTTTTCTTGCATATTTGAAAAGATAAGATAATCCTTCAAAATCTAACTTTTTGAGTATTTTGTTTTTCAATCTTTTGGGAACTGGAGTTCTTCCTAGGAAACCATATTTAATCGGGTTTCTTTTGGATTTTAAAATTTCTTTGAAAGTTGTTACCTTCAAGAAATCAGAGTTCAATATCAATTTTGGAGAAGATATCATATGTTCTCTCGACAAATATATCTTTGCAACTTTGGCTTTCAGCTGAGAGTTTTGAGTCTCTTATGTTTACAAGAAATTCCTTTAATTGCTTTTTCAAAGAACTTCATGATGTATAAATTCTCGCAAAAGGACCATTGTATACAACATAATAATCATTAGATTTTGGTTACATTGAATAGCCTTGTCGCTTTCACCAGCGATCTTGAAGTTTGAATTCAAAGCTTTATCAAGACGCAAATGTTCTTGAGTATTTAGTCACCTAAACCGAGATAAAATCGTGAGGCTTAACAAATTGTTAGATGTTTAATACATCTTTTACATCTTTTTCCAAGATGCTAGGAATCAACGGATTTGATGATTATTTACCGATTGCCCGTTTGCACCGGAATAACTAATATTTATTTGCTATTGCTGAGCAAGAATATTAGTTTCCTTTTGTTGTTCGTTGAATGGCGAGTTTAAATAAACTAATTCGATATCTCGACCGAACATTAAGTTCTGTATTCATCGCCGTCTTTTCTTTTAATTTTTGCAATTTTTCCATCTTAATGGAAACCGTGCCAAGAGGTAATTAACCTCTGAATTCACAAAATAATTCTTGTACACAAGGATAAATAATCCCCTGAGTTTTTACACTCTATTCTCCACATGGAGATTTTTGCCATAAGCTTTCTTAACCCGCAAATTCACGAGTTAGAAAATCAATGAAATATATTTTTATCTCCTGCAATGTGCTCGACATCAAAGGAATATCTTAATGTACATTTGACATCTAACAAGTCTACCTTGTTTATTGTCACCTTTTAAAATAATTTTTAAAAAGTAGGTAAAGTTTTTATTATCCGGTTCTAATGTGAAACTTATGAGAGTAAGATAAGCGCTAAAATTTTTAATGACTCGAATAATCGCTAGATATTCTTTCTCATTACTATGATAATTTCTTCTCGCTTGCTTAAAGCTTCCAAGTGTATCTCCGAGATTAACTCGTTTTGTAGATTACGTGCTTTGAGGATTCCTCCCTGCAAAATTCATCCGAGGGCATCCTGTCTCCGATAATAAGTTTATCCCGTTTAAGGGATGATAAAGCTTTGGAAAGCTTGTTAGAATCTTTTAATCTATCTGACGTAAGATGTGTGCGAATCCTTCCATTCCCAAAGATAACCATCCTTGAGTTTTATTTGTAAAGGTTTTCTTATTTACGCCAATTTGGGAATATAACTTTCAAAGATAAGTTAATATACCGAAAAACCTTTTGCAATTGTTTTTGTTTCTCAATCTTATACGGGAATTTATGAATATGTTCCAAGATATGATTTTGAGGACTATGATGACCTTGATCAATTTCTAGACCTAGAAAATTAATCTTTGTTTTGAAAAGCTGAGTTTTCTTTGCAGAAAGAATTATTCCTCGCATTTTTTCAACATCATTGCAACGTGCAGATAATGTTATTTCTCTGTGTTTCTAAACACAAGAATATCGTCAACATAGACGCATGAGAGTTTCTCAAAGTTTCTAAAGGCATTTACCATATGCCTCTGGAATATTGATGGTGCATGTTTGAGACCAAATGGTACAACACACCATTGATAATGCCCTTGAGGACATGTGGATGCAGTTAATAACTGTGATTCTTGGTCTAGCAGAACTTGCCAGAATCTAGATTTGCAGTCAAAACTACTAAAGATCTTCTTTCCTCTGATAAGAGTAAAGATTTCATCTTTGTTAGGAAGATTATGACTATCTCCTATAGTAGCTTCATTCATAGCTTTATAGTTGACAACCATTTTTCTTTTTCCTCTTGCCTTTTCGACCGTTTTCAACACGGAAGGCTAGTGACATATGAGGTGACTTACTTGGCTTGATGACTTTCAAGTCACAGTAGTTCTTTAATTTGCTTAGCAAATTCTTCTCTATCAGTAGGACTATATTTTATTGGTTTAACTTGATAATAGTCTTTGGATCTATGAGTTTGATACTTGCGTTCATCCATTTTTTAGACGTGTGAGGGTCAATAGGATTATCGCTACAAACTTTTTCTAACAAAATTTTAATTTCTAAGATTTTTGTTCTTGAATTAAATTAAATGCATTTAAATTGGCATTATCATCATTATTCCCCTCTTCTAAAAGTTGAATCTTATTAGGGCTAATGTTGATAGCTGCGGGTTTTGGGATTTTAGAAGTCTTTTTCATAGATTCTAAAAAGCCTTTTTGCGCAATATTCATTGGCTTTCTAATCTTTCCAATAATCACTGGTTGATTATTGAGGGTTAGAATGATTCTATATGTGAAAGGTTCATACTATTGATAGAAATTATTACCCAAGATTAGGTCAACACACTGTTTTGCTGGTAAAAGGTAGGGATATGAAATATCTCCTGCCCAATCTTGATATTAAGATTTTTACAAACCTTAGATACTTGTATAGTTTCTCCGTTTGCAATTTTAACTTTGATTTTATTGGGAGATTTTTCCCAATGTTGTATGGAATAATACTTAATTTACTTGCAACGATGGGCTAGGCACATGTCTACGTAACGTTGTTAAATGCTGTTTATATCCTTTGAACTTTAACTGTCCTTTGATATAAATAGAATTTGGATTCGTAATGTTAGACTTTACCAAATCATCATCCAAGTTTTTACATGGATTTTCAATGATTTCTTGATTTGTAATTTTAGATATTACAAAATTCTTTTCCATATCTGAATATGGATCTTACGGAATATTTAGATTATTCCGATTCTCTAAATTATACCCTTCAGAAGAAAAGCTTCCATTCTTTGGAGTTTTCTTTAAGATATAAACTTATTCCGGATGAATCATCTTCAATTACATAAGATTAAATCCTAAGTTTTCAATATCTTATAAGTTTTACCTTGTGAGGATATTGTTGTCTATTAGGACATTCGTTTGCGTAATGCCCTTCAATATTACATATCCAGCATCTGCAATTTTTCTTGCCTTTAGGGCAGAATTTTTGTTTATCAGATTTCTTAATCTGACTGTTTTTAGGTTTAAAATACTTTCCTGGTTTAAACCTTTTATACTTCTTTTTATAAGAGTATTTTCTCTTATATTTTCTTTGAGTTTATTCTTAACTGCTTATCAACTCTCTTCTTTTACACCCGTAAATTGGGTAAGTTTCTGATATTTTCTTACAAAGAACTCTTGTTGAATTTCTTCAACTGTTGATGTTCGGATGTTTCACAAATCTTGTTAATTTTTCTAACAAGTTTTGTAGCAAGACCATAAGTGAAATTAGCGGTTCCGAATTCTAGATTAATTTCTTTGAATTGTTGAAGTCTTTTTATTGTTCCTCTTATAGAATTTTTGATAGGGAAATCACTAATGAATCCTTCATATTCTCTAGGAGGTAATTCGTAGAGAGGTTTCTTTCATATTCAAGTATGAAATGTCAAATTTGGAAGATATCACATAACCAGATGTTTCTAGCTTTGATTAAGCTTTCTCTAACCTCTCTTTGGCGGAGTTCTCTTCCTTCATAGGAACTTAAATTAGTTCTGTAAAAATGTAGTAGATACTATCTATTACTTCTTGGGGCACGCATATAGGGGTTCACGTTTGTCCAAACAGTACTTTGAATAAAGTTTTGGACATTACCGCTAGTTTTGTGTTCTATTAAGAGTAGAACTTTTATGATTTCATAAGCTTCTTTTAACTTGTACTATCAAGCTTAAACAATTAAAAACATACTGATGATGCTTATGACTTTAAATGGATTTGATGATAGGGTGAGTGTGGAAGGCTACGGAGTATATAATGGATATGGATCGATGGATATGCTTGAATCTTGAACATTTTAAAAAGCGATTGTAGAACAAGTACGGAGGGCATATCGTAAATGCAATAAATATAAAGGTCAATATTAAAAACCAAAAATAATAAATATTAAAACACGAAATAAATTTTCAAGAGAATGAAACGTTTAGAATCGAATAGACCCTTTTACCCTTTTTTTTGTTGATTGATAGAATTCTATAGATCCAATGAACAAAGTACAATTTAGTTCTCAATAGTGTATCATAAACATCTAATGCATATATATGTTGGATCGCGTATCGATACACATTCACTACAAGAGATAAGTATCCGTTCATCACAATGTGGAAGAGGTGATTAATGAGGAAATATGATCACTCTCTAAGTATTTGATGAAGTATTCTACCGATTAGAAGTGATCTAACAGCACACACGGAATTTTTTGAAAATTCATCTAGCGAGTATATTTAGTTTTTCAAACTACGCTCGTTTTAGTGATAATGTGTAAAACAAAATGCACTTCTACCTTAAATCATTTGAGATGATCATCCAGGATTAATGAGTGCTAACAGACAGGAGAGAATGTGTAAATTGGTGATTATGTATATTTAATCGTGATGTCATGATTTAAAATAAATAATATAATGTAGCGAGTAATTTAGTGAGTTGTTATATATATATATATATATATATATATATCTTAACACCCAGTGATTTTTATAAAGAGGAGCGTCACCTCGGCTGGTGTTCGCTTATTGACACCAATTAGTGTCATTAGCGTTGGTGTTGATAAGAATACCCGCAGTGTGAGTGGCGTTAAGCTATTAAAATGTTATAAGCTTAAAACGTCGATAAATGAATTTCCACTAAGCGTTTCTTGTGGCATCACGGCGTTGGCGTTGACGAGAAACAGCAGAGTGTGGTAGCGTTTTTTCATCCGAAAAAATCAAAAAAAAGCGTCAAATAGTAATTTATCAAAGTCTTTGGTGAAGCACTCTCATATATATATATAGTAGAAGCAAACAAAAATATCCTGACAAAAAAATGGGTTGAGATCGCGCTTATGCAATTTGGGTGTGTAATTTTGGTGTCACAAGTAAAAGCTACGTAGTTTTATGTGTATCTTATTTTGGAAGAATATTTATGAAAATGAAAAAAAAAAAAGATCGAAAAAGATCTGCGTAAGCTACGTAGTTTTTACTTGAAACAATAAAAATTAGGCATTCAATTGGACGGGTGATCGGCAACTCGACAAAAATATACTGAAAAGCGCAGAACAAACATGGCAAGATCAATTGCAACATAAAGGAAAACAGAGAATCCAAATTTTAAACTAGTAGTTACTATTAGGAACAAAGAAAGACTACCGGCGGCCCCTGATTGCAGAAAGTTAATTGATTGCTAAATGCTACGATCGACTAACTTAAGATTTGGGGATAATTGTTTATTTCATTGAATGAGATAATTGTTCCTTGTTACATCAATATATCATCATTAGACTAACTAACTTGATCTTATTTTATCCACCACAGTACATTTGACATAATCATAAAACAACACAAAACATAATATCTAATATCAAAATCCACCATAACCAAATCAACCATTTTCAATTATACCACCAATAGAACGAGTAGGATTTCAGAACCAGCGGAACATTTTAATAGGAGAATCAGTCAATTACCTGAATATCAGATTTGGATAAGCCAGGAACATCCATGTAAAAGACATACGCCGTCGGAGTTTCAAGGACGTCCACCGGAATGCTGCTGCTCTTCCCTTCGCTGTGCTTCTTCCTCTTGGCAAAATTCTTCATTTTGTTCAAATCATAACCGCGGATGTCGTGCACCGGATCTGCAAGTGCTGCGCTCATCTTCTTCTTCAACCTTAAAACCAAAATTTAAGCGTATTGCAATTACTATCTAGTAAAGCAGGTGAAGTAGTAGACGGAGAGGAATTAAAAAAAAAAAGAGGGGATGGAATACATGGAAGATTCTAGGATATTCTGGCAGCTTCCAGAAGTCTCTCCAGGTTTCTGGTGCTCTTGCTCATTTTATTCATTGCGAGCGACGTCGTGCTTTTCATCTAGCACGCCCCGGCCCCACACCTATTTATTATGCTGTGTGCTACGTACCCATTATTTTATTCAAACTTATAAAATAGCTACACATATCATAAATTTTTATATCCTATCATGTTTTATTTTATCACATTTCATCAATTAATATATAGATGTTACAATCTTATTTGACGAGCTCGAAAGATGATGTAAAGATAAAACCTACTCTAAAATGTTTTATCACGTTTTATGTATGCTGGACTGTCAAGTATTTTTGTTACATTATTTCTTAATCCATCAAAATGATATATATATATATATATATATATATATATATATATATATATATATATATATTGAAAGAAAATATATATATTTGTCACTTTGGTAATTAACAACTCATTTTAGATCAAATCACTACGTATAGCTCTGCTCTCAAATGATGTAACAAATACACTTCAAAATGATTGAGAAACTTTAGGTCAAAACTAAGTTGAAAAAATCGTTTTGATTATGAATTTTGCATTTGTCACATTTTCTGATTAGTTAAAATTTTGAAAATAAGAGATAATACATTCAAATACGACCTTTTGAATTTTCACACAATTCAATTACGCAAACAAATGTAATAAATTTGAATGATAAAAATCTAAAATGAAGTTTGGCCAAATGTTATAGTTGTAAAATAATATGGTGTGTTATGTGCCAAATTTAATTACGAAAGTGTGAAGAAGATGAAGAACATACGGAGAGAATTAGAGAGGAGAAACATTAGATTTTTAACAACTCAATTTGATATTGCTTACATCATAATCTGAGCTATATATACTACCTAGAGCTCAAGCTAAGCTCTTATTTTTAGCCCAGGGTGTAAGCGAGTCAGAATTGAATCGAATATTCTAACAAATGAGTAGAGTTTGTCGAACCAAGCTCGAGCTTAGATTTGAGGAAGTTTTACATCTCGAGTCGAGTTTGAGTTTTATATCGAACTTTGTCGAATCTAATAGGTTATGAAAGCTTAATTGAAAATAATTTAAATTATCCCTAGCGTTGTAATAGCAAAAAAATGCCAGAATTTTGGATGATTATTTTATGAATTTTTTTATTTAAGATGTATGTAATAATTTATCGGGTCATTAGATTATTAATCTGAAAATATTTGATGAATGACAATGATTCTGAGATATAAAATCAAATAGAAAATAATGAAGCTTGATATGATAATTACCTTCAGTACGAATATAAAGATACACAAATATATTTATAATAATATATATGCATCTTCAAATATATGGGAGATTGTTTGTGATATGATAACCCACCCTCTACTAGGTGAAATTTTAAAATCTGAATGGTTTGTGACGAAGGTTTCATGAAGTGGCATCACATTCTGACTGTTTCGTTTTAATTTACCATACCTTGTGCGATAAAGTGTATTATGTGAAGAGCTAAAAATAAGAGCAATGTATCTGTAACCCGGATCTCTTTCTTCTGACCGTTTAATCATAAAATCTCTCACATTGCTACAGTGTTACAAAAACTGTTCCTGATAATACCAACCATTGGGGCTTCGAAGGCCGGTTCAAGAAGTTCAGAGACCTCCTCTCAGGAGTCAGGACCCTCGGACACATGTGGTGTCATGGAACCGTGTTAAAAGGATCATAAAGTTGAAGTCCTCAATGCATATCACTAATGATTTAATTATTTTGCTTAATCATATTTAAAACAACAGTCTACAACCACATTATATCTGCAAAAACAAGGAAAGACCATAAGCAAAATATTGGAGAACAGATATTCCAATTCAGACCAAGGCATCACGGTTTACAGATTCCAAAGAGCTAAGCTGAAAATAACTTGGCAAACTAGCTAGAAAGTGGTTTTCAAAACCAAAGACTACCCCCCCCCCCCCCCCCTGATTGCAGAAATACATACAAACCATAAACATATAACCATCACAAGATTGATTAGCCAAATAGGAAAAGATCCGAACCCGGATTGATATTTTCCACCATTTTCAAGAAACTGGAATTTCAACATTCTTGGTCTTGGGCTTGGGTGGTGGAGGAAGCTTCTCCACAACAACAGTAAGTACTCCATTCTCATTTAGCAGTAATGGCTGACGTATTAGCATCGTCTGGCAATCTGAATTTCCTTGTCACCTTCTTAGGCGGCCTCCTCCTCTCAATATCATATATTTGCAGCCATCCTCCTCCTCGATTTCTTCACGTTTCTCTTCCCGCCGTTGCTCTGTATGACCAATATGTTGTTGTCTTCTACCGTCACCTACAAAAACCCAAATCAAACACTAATTCAATGTCATTTGAAAATTAATGTAATAGGAAAGAATCGTAATCGTCGAAAATTACCTGAATATCAGATTTGGATAAGCCAGGAAAATCCATGTAAAAGACGTACTCCTTTGGAGTTTCAAGGATGTCCACCGGAATGGTGCTATTTCCTCCTCCGCTGTGCTTTCCGCCGATGGCATCATGAATATGCGAATTGGACAAGTTCTTCAGTTTCCCAGTGTATCCGTGGGGATGTTGAGAAGATTGGTTCACCACATCAACAAGTGCGCTCATCTTCAACCAAAAACCAAGAATTTTACTCTGAATTCCTTCGGAAGTATAATCGAAGTTTTGGGGTATAACTCGAAAACTCAAGGAAATGAAAGGCTAGTGCAAAATTTTTTTCTGGTGAAAGTTAGGAATTAGGAGATGAGACGGAGGAATTAAAAGGTGGTGGGGAAAGTTCGAGAACGTAAGGAAACTATGAATGAAGACTCTAGAAATGTCCACCAGCGTCCGGGAGACTCCTCGAGTTCTTGCACGCCGGACTAAAGAGGGAGATTGGAGAATTTGTTTTTAAAAAAAAAAAGAAAAAAAAAGACTTTTCAAAAACTCGGTTTTAGATAACACGTTTATAATATTGACGTGGTAATATACTTTACGTCAATAATATCGACCACATAACTCCCACCACGTCAATCCGTATGGTATATATTATTGACGCGACGAGACACTTTTTAAGTCGATATTATTGACGTAACAGCGTTGATAATATTAACGTTAATTTATTATCGACGTGACAAATAAACCTTTACGTTGATAATATCGACGTAAAATCATATCAGGTCGATAATATCGACACTCAGACGGTAAATTATCCAAAATCCTTTTCTTGACACTCAAACGGTAAATTATCGAAAATCCTCCAACTTCCCAAATTCCCCGAAATCCTCAAACAGGTGCTCCACGATTGAAGAATGGAACAAATGGCAATTCGAGAGATAGCCCATGAGGTAAATGATGAGAGTCAAATTGGCTATCATTTTCTGTGTAATTATACCCCGTTTATACCTTGTTTTATATGTTTTAAGAGACATTTGGTTGTATGTCAGTGTATTATTCTGCATTGGTTATCGTTTCGGGACCTAGGACCTAAAGTCAGGATTACCGGTGCTTTTTCGGTGTAATTTACTATATTCTCGGTCACCTGGTGTCACTGTAGGGATTATGTGTGGTATTTGTTGTGATTTTATACAGGACTTAGGTGTTTGAGATGTCGAATGCGAGATCACGAGTTGGGCGATGTGCCTGAAGCTTAAGCGTTGAAGCGGATCAAAACAGCGTGGATACTACAACCATACCTTTCACTGATCTGCATTTTGATCCACCTTAGAGGCATATTCTGGGCTGGACATATTCATTAAAGTTGTAGACAATTGAATCATCTTTCCAACGCAACTTGAATCACTCGATTCGGAGGTCTACACAAAGTTATGACCGATTTACTTGAAGGTGTGTCGGCTAGGTGTGGCCTAGGATTTCTTTGATGGAATTTGTTAAGGAAATACTCGTGGGCGGCGCCGTCACTTGCAACAGACATCGCCGCCCGTCGGATCTGAAAAAACACTTTAAACACCCCATTCGATCCAAATAAGAGGAAGACTTTCTTCCCACTTCGTTTTCACCATTTTTACTGCGTTTTTTGCTTAGATTAGGTTTGTAGATAGATTAGCTTAGTTTAGTTGTTGATTGTTGTAATTTGAAGACTCATGTTGCTAGCTCTTGCAATTTCGATTTGGATTTCGTTTTCTTCCGGTGTTCTTCGTCTCCGACTTTTGGTAATTTTCTCTCTTGTTCTTGCTTTCAATCTCTGTTTATGTTATATTTCTTGTTGATTTCTTGTTGTTCTTGTTCTTAGTATAATGAGTAGATAATTTCCCGATAGTCGAGTTATGTGATAGTCTATGAAATCGAACCTCTAGCTTATTGATTGGAATGATTTTGATGTGTTGATTGTTAGATTCTCGGTGTTGTTAATGTTAGAACTTATTCTTAATGACTTTTGTTGAACCCGATCACTCAATAATTGTGTCACACGTATCGTCTTTACATATGTATTTTGCGAGAGGGTACGGGAAAAGGGGTTCTAGGATCACCGTGACATATGAAATTCAGTGGTTGTGCTACTTGGTTGAAGATTTTAAATGTCCTTTTCTTACTCCTATCTCACTGCATTATGACAAACTGAGTGCCATCAACCTTGCTCGTAACCCGGTGTTCCAGAAACGAACAAAGCATATAGAAATAGACTGTCACGTCATTCGTGAAAAGGTCCAAGCTGGACTTGTGGAGCTCATACCTGTTTCCACAGTCCATCAATTAGCTGATGTTCTTACAAAGCCATTAGATGGGCCTTCCATTCATTCACTTTTGAGTCGCTTTCATTTGCTCAGCTGTTGAGAAACTCGTGAAAGGGTTGACCACTCCGGGCGCGTAATAACTCGTGAAAGGGTTGACCACCCTAAATCAAAAGTAATAACACTAATATCAAAAGTAATAACTCGTGAAAGGGTTGACCACCCTAAATACGAAAAACATCAGTTGAGAAACTCGTGAAAGGGTTGACCACTCCTTTGAGAGGTGCCTACGTAATCTTGGCTTTCAAGGATCAAGCCTATGTAGTTCTTAGAGAGAACTGAATGTACCTCACTCAATGCCACATAATTGTGTTTATATGCCCGATGTGGTGCATAGAGACACATCCGTAACAGATAACGGCGTTTCACAGCAATTTAGGTGGAGAATCCACGAGGGGGAGAGTAGTGTCCAATTGTATATATATCGACTTTATGGCGAGATGACCAATCGTGGGTTGTTAGGAGTCGAGATGATCTCAGGAAGATCAAATGAGTCTTCTTAAAAACAGCGATCTTTGAAGTTTTTAAGAGCACCATGGAGCTCTGAAAGGCTCAGTGTGCTAGAGCTTTGAAGCCGGATTTCTTCCTTAAAAATGCTTGTGAATGTGCCATCCTGGTTTATTTAATTGCTATCACTTGGTTTTTTTCCCATTTTTTTAATTGATCATTTTGAAGCATACCTTCTTCTTTTTCTTTTTTTTTTTGCTTTTTGTGTGAAGGAAGCATAACCTTTTCAAGTTTCTATATTTACTAGTATCTTCTTCTTCTCTTCTTATATATATAAAGTGCTAAGGAGGTTGCTCTACAATTGGCGATGTGGCAACCTCCTAAACTGACACATGGCATTTTTTTTTTCCTTTTTAACACCAGATTTTTTTTTCCTTCGGGTTAGCGTTATATAGAAACCGATTTTTTTTTGTTCGATTCTCCGTTACATATATTATCTTATTATGTTATCTTATCTCTTATCTTATCTTATATCTATAAATTGCTAAGGAGGTTGCTCCACAATTGGCCACGTGGCAACCTCCTGAGCTAATGAATGGCATTCTTTTTAACACCAGATTTTTTTTTCTTCGGTAAAAAACGGAATTTTGTTTAGCGTTATATAGAAACCGAAATTTTTCGTTCGATTCTCCGTTACATAAACCGAACCAAAGTGAGTTTCAGTTTTAAGTTTCAATCAACCGAAATTTTTTGATTCGATTTCGGCACAACAATTGAATAAAACCGTGTACTTTTTTTATCAAACGCGTACCGTTAGTAATTTGTGCAGAAAAGGGAAGAAAAAAAAAAAAAAGACCGACGGATTTGAAGTTCTACTGTGTAATGTACGATGGAAGATTAGTCAAGTTTAACTATAACATACAAAAACAAAAAAGAAGACAAACAAATACCATGCCAAGAAGGTGTGCTTGTCGTGTTACCACTGGAACACCACATTAAATGTTTTATTATTTTGAACAACATAACATCGGTGGAACCGGCGGCCGTTCTTGATCTGACGTCCACTAAAATTGACGTTGGAATACCAATCACTTTTATATCCTTGGATCGTTATAGATAATGAGTGAAACACATTTTAAAAACATATTAATGATCACGAAGCTAAGGTGTCGGGAGATTTGACCGTGTAGTTATGGTCCGCTTATTGTTTTTCTATAATATTTCATTTCGTAAAGTCGAAGGTAAAGGGATTGACTTTATGACATTGTTCTCGATCGTCATTGTGGTTTATTTTGTAGGTGGAAACTCTGATAAATTTGGAAGAGAAGTGATTCACAATCTTCCCACGTCTCTAAGAAAGAGCTAACTATTGCGAGAGAATGTGATGCATTTTACATTTGCTCTCTTTATTCTGATTCTGACTACGATTTATTTCACGTTAGGGATTTATTATTTGATGCTGAAGCCGTTACCTAAGCATCACGAAATATGTATTCTTAAGAGAATGTGACAAGCTTCCGTTGATTATTTTTGCCAAGCTATCTACGCTTGGAAGAGATGAAATTGTTAAGCGTCTTGAGAAAGAACGAGAAAGCCTTTGGTTGTGAAGTAGGAGACATCGAGAGGATATCTCACGACATTTGTATGCATAAAATCAAGACTCAGCGGGTGCAAAATGTGTTAAACGACCCAGGAGGAGGCTCGACCCTCATATGCAAGAAGTGGTCAAAAGGATTTATCAAGGCGATGATACGAGAATACACACCTCCCGCGTGGAATTATCGATTGGTCCATCCGGTATTTGAATAAATGCGGGCGGCTATCGACGCCGGTCGATCTTGAGGCGTACCAGTGAAGACCACGCTCGAGTGGGATTCACCAGTGTCTGGACTCGGCGCCCGTATCGGCCGGCGTCGAGTCGATCTCGGATACCTTAGCGTTGCTCACGGGTCCACGTTCCACAGGTTACTTGGAAAAGGGGCGAGGCCCGTTTAAAGGGTATTTATGACAATAACTCCGGCGCCCCTTGGTTCAGAAGCGGAAGAGAGGACATGTGCCTATAAATACATAGCTCCGGGAACTACGTAAGGCTTGATTCTGGACTTTCACCACGGAGATCGCGAGCAATCAGACACGTTCTTGGACTCGGCCATAATACATCAAAAACATCATCTTTTATTCATATTTATCCATCTCGATCTCTTCTGACTCATCCTTAGATTACACGTGGCCTCAATTCAGCGGAGTGCGTTATTTATCGTCATTTGGCGCTAGAAGGAGGCTTCTACGGTGAGTTGGTAAAGAGATTGCAATGAATGCCGCTTGACAAGGAAGAAACCGACGAAGCGGCAGAATGCGGTCGAAGAGCACACGGATGTAGATCAGCCAGGTTCCTCCGCAGTCCAAGAAGTCCCACTGGATCTAGACCCTTGATTGCAGATCCTCCAGGCCTCAGCTTCCCCACAAGCTACGGGGCGTGGCGGACCACTTAGCATCTTTGGATGAAGACGCTTTGAAGAGGGGTGGTAGCCTCGGCGTTCATAAGTAAGAAATCTGCAATCCCGCGTTGAACAACAGTTAGACCCTCCAGTCGAAGGAAATTGATAATGCTAGGGGGTAAAGGCTGTTGGGGTTGAAGAGGAGTGTGGGGAAAGCGCGATTGAAATCGGTGTGACTAACGCCCGCAAACGTCACGAGCAAGAAAAGCTTCAAAGGCGGTCGAGGATAGCATCGAAGCGAGTTCAACCGCATTGTGGGAAAGATCAACCCACCGAATGGCTTGAGTCACCATTTAGTCGAGATCGAAATATATCGATGCAGAATCGCTAAGCCGCCAAAGATGGAGCCCTATGGCGGTACTACGGACCCGAGAGGACCATCTATATCGATACATATCTTTGATGAGGTTGAAAGCGCCAATGACGCCATGAAGTGTCGAGCTTTTGATCGTTGCTCACGGTCGAGCTCGGGAGTGGTTTCTTAAGCTACGTCCCGGATCGATCTCTAGCTTTACTGATTGGGACAAAAATTCCGAGAACGCTTTCATTTAGGAACAAGAAGTTCCATCTTAGTGCTACCCACGCCCATGAACATCAAGCGGGAAAAGGGAGAATCTACTATCGACTTAGCGAGGCGTTTCAACCTTGAAGCCATGAAAGTGCATAATGCGGTGATGCGCCGCAAGTCAATGCCTTTGTGGGAGGTCTGCGGAATATGAAGGTTGTATGATAAGCTATCCAAGAAAATGCGAATGATATGGATGAATGTGTGAACATAGTCCATAGGTTACCCGCCAAGGTGAAGAGGCGGTCACGTGCACACACCATTTCAACAGCCTCAGCCTCAGCGACTCCGACTCGAAGCGAGAACAAGAGTGCGACTGGGGGTCGAATGAAGAAAAAGTGTGTCCAACGTCTTTGATCGATTGTGGCTCGATATCGGATCGGTTGGGAAAGAAAGGAAATTTAAAAGACCGAGACTTTATCCCTCCAATCGATCTCGGGGAGGTATTGGCAATCATGATCAAGAAGAACATGTTAGGACACTGCCGATGTCTAAAGATCGGAGAAAGGAAAAATACTCACAAGTATTGTGACTATCATGTAGATGTGGGGGCACGACACGGAAGAATGCTTTGATTTGAAGAGGATATCGGCGCTGTATCCAAGAGGTCGATTAGATGAAAATCGTTGGCAGTCGAGGAAAAGAGCGAGCGAAGGGCCGTCGGAGTACAAGAGAAGAGCTACAGCGGAAAGAAAGATCGGTCTCCACGTCGAGATAATAGGAATCGGCGAAAGGTCATCGGACCCAACACACGAGAGACAACCGCCGAGATGACCGTCAAGAAATTGAACCGAGATCCCCATCGAGATAATCGTGCGGATATGGCGTTAACACCATCGTAGCGAGCGTGAGTCGGATCGACCTCGATCAAGTCGACACTCATCAGCCGGGGCGAGAGAGTCAAAGAAGATCAGGTTGACAGCGGAAGTAGATTCACGGACCCAGGGCGATGTTCCGAGTTCCCGCGATCATAGCGAGGATTGGTGATCGGCGATAATAGCGGTCGAGTAAAAGGGTTTGTATCGACAAATGAAGCGCCGTTAATATCCTCTATTATTCGGCGTTTAGGGCCATGAGGTTGAAAGATGAAGACATTATTCCGTTATCTACTCCTCTTTTTGGGTTCCTGAGGCGAGGCCATCCACCACTGTCGGGTCGATCAATTTATTAACAACGGTCGGAGAGCGGAGAAAAGAGGCGGGCGATGGAAATGACCTATGTCGTGAATTAAGGCCCTTGAGAGGGTGCAACGCGATATTAGGTCGACCGGCTTTATATGATCTCGAGCTATTATCTCGACTTTCCACAACAATGACATGAAGTTTCCCACTGTGCGGTACCCGCGAAGTCGAGGAGCGTTGAAGTAGCCCGGAGTTGTAGTTTGGTTACGATCAAAGGAAAAGGGGTTGGGCAAGTGCTAGTTGAGAGTTGATACGAAGAAGAGGAAGATCGAAGTCGGGTTTCTGCCCGACCCGACCGAGGAAGTTCGAGTTTGGAAGGAGGAAGAAGGTCAAGGGTCCAGATCGGGAAGTGGATGCCACGCCCGACATGAAAGTCTTGGTCGATCTCCTTGTTGAGTTTGAGATGTTTTTGCATGGAAGGCGGATGACATGCACGGCCTATCGGCGGATATAAACGTGCACCAACTTAACGTCGATCCCAAAAGAAGCCAATACGGCAAAAGAAGAAATCTTGCACCGATAGAAAAGAGGCGGTGAAAAAGAAGTCGACAAGTTGCTCGCTGGGGATCGTGAAAGAGGTACTTTATCCGATTGGTTAGCCAACCCGATGTTGGTTAAAGCGGTCGGTGGCGAATGTGTGTCGACTTCTGAGATCTTAACAAGGCATGTCCCAGGATTCTTACCCGCTACCGAAGATCGACCAGTTAGTCGACTCGACCTTTGGGCTTCGAGGTATTCGGTTCCTCGATGCGTATAGGGGTTATTATCGGATCTTCATGGACCCACGGACTCGGAAAAAACCGCTTTTATCGCAAATTTGGCACATTTTGCTTTGTTACGATGCCGTTTGGGCTTAAAAATCACGAGGGCTACTTATCAACGGGCCGTCAACAAAATTTTCAAGAGGCGGATAGGTGAATATGAGGTTTATGTGGATGATTTATTGATCAAGAGCAAGTCCTTGGGGCCAGATTTCTTGTCGATGTGAAAGAAGTTTTGAAGTATTGCGGCGGCAAAATGAAGCTCAACCCAAAGAAATGCACATTCGAGTTGATCGGGAAATTTCTAGGATACATGATTTGAGAGATGGGATCGAGCTAACCTGGATAAAATCGAGGCCTCAAAGCATGCCCACACCTCGGAATGTCAAAAGAGGTGCAAAGGTTGGCAGTCGGATGGCGGCTCTCAACCGTTTTTGTCGATATCGGGCGAGAAGCTCTACCTTTCTTCAAGATTTTGAAAAAAGCTAGTCCGTTCGATGGGACGGAGGCTATCGAGCGTTTGTGATTTGAAAAGAATATTTATCTTGATTTGCCAACAGCCCGTCCTCACCTCGAAGATGGAGAAAGCTCCTGATCTATCTAGCGATGCGAGGAGGCGTGTGCAACATTGTCTTAGTTCGAGAAGGAGACCAGAGGACAAATCGATCTATTTTGTCGGCAAAGCCTACATGGTGCGAGATCGAGATATACCTGCTTGAAGTTAGCGGCGAGTTTAGTTAAATGCGTCGAGGAAGTTGAAGCCATACTTCCAAGCACATCTATTGTTGTGATTCTTGACCAACCGTTAAAACAAATTTTGGCAAAGCCGAGACATCGGGTCGATTAACTAAGTGGGTTGTCGAGCTAGCGGAATCGACATGAGTTTTACCTCGAAACGACCATCAAGAGTCAAGCCTGGCCGATTTCTTAGCGAAGGGTTGTCGATTCGGTTGGAGCAAGAAACTTGACCATCGGAGGAGGCGATGGACACTTCACGTCGATGGTGCCTCGAGTAAAAGAGAGTTTGGAGTTTAGTTTCTTTATTTGGTTAGCCGAAAAAGGAGAAGAGTTTCCGTATGCACTTGATTCGAGTTCAAAAATTTCTGAACAACGAAGCGAATATGAGGCCTTAATCACGTTTGAAGCTAGCATCGAAGTTGAGGGTCGAGAATCTTACGGTATCTGGCGACTCTCAACTCGTGGTAAATCACGTCTTGAGGAGAGTATGAAGCTAAGGAAGAATCAATGAAAAGCTATCTAAAGGTTGTTCGGGGTTAATGTCCGAAATTCAAGGCGATCGTAGTCGAGCAGTACCTCGGGTGAGAACAAGCGAGCGATCGTTATCTAAGCTCGCGTCAATTTCAAATCAAAGAGGAAAGTTACGGTTGAGATGCTAGCGGAGCGGGCTATAACGAGGTTGGCGTGCACCCGTAGTTCAAGGATCGACCTGGATGGACCTATAGCACTATTCTTGAAAGATGGAATGCTCCCTAGCGATAAATCTCGGGCCGGGGAAAATCCGACTTCAAGCCTCGAGTGCGCTCTTTTCGATTATGTGCTTTATCGAAAATCATTTGTAACCGCTTGGATGCGATGTGCATCGGAAGAAGAGGGGCTTATACGCTCGAAGAGATACACGAAAGTGCATGGTAATCATTGCGGGCTCGAATGTTGCAGGAAATTGCAAGCGGCGAGGATATTTACGGCCGTCAATGCAAAAGATCTTGAGTCGATTGGTAATGAGTTGCGAGAGCTGCCAGGTACACGCGTGGTAACTCATTGACAAGCCACGAGAAATGAATGTCATCGAGTGCACGTATGGCGTTCGGCGAATGATGAGTCGATATAGTCGGACCTCTACCTCGAGCTCGGGAAATTTTAAATCGTCGTCGTTGCGGTTGATTATTTCACTAAATGGGTCGAGGCTAAAGCTCTTCTGCGACATCGAGGCTCAAACCATCAAAAATTTCTATGGGAAAATATTTTGTGCGAGTTCGAATTCAAGTATCGATCTCGGACAACGGGACTCAATTTCTTGATGATAGGGTGCGAAATTGGTTGAAAGAATTCGGGATCGAGCACGAGCGGCGTCGGTGGCTCGACCTCGGTCAATGGGCGAGTCGAGCGGACAAACAAGCGGAATCAAGTTTGGGTTGAAGAAGCGGTTGGAAGATGAAGGCCGAGATTAGGCGGCTTTCGATTACCAGTATATTGTGGTCATATCGCCACGCCACCCAACTCGGCAACCCAAGAAACTCCTTTTGCCATGGCCTATGGATGTGAAGCCGTGATACACTGCCGAGATCGGACTAGCATCGCCTCGAGTTTTGGCTTATAATGTGAAACTAATCTTGCCGATCTAAGGAAGAAAAGACAATGTTGAAGAGAAGAGGAGATGGCGGCGTGTCGGATGGCGATTATAAAGAAAGATTTCTCGAGTATTACAACGCGGTGAAGTACAAATACTTCCAAGTAGGAGACCTCGTGATTGAGAAAAATGAAGCCGACAAGCGGGACCCGATAGGCAAGCTCGAGCCGCGAATTGGGAAGGTCCATATAAAATCTTGAAAGTGCATCCTAAGAATTACGTATCGATTAGGCGGTCGGATGGAAGCCTGAGTGCCTCGAACTTGGCATGCCACCAACCTCGAAAGTATTATTTTAAATTATTTCTTATTTTCATGACTTTTGCGATTCTACGCTTCATCGGTTATAGCAGTCGATATGACATTGTATTGCGATTCCTTTTTATAAAGCATGCTTTCTTTTCCTTTAATTCACGATACATGTGCGAGACCGTATGAAAAAGCAAAAAGGGCAAATGAAAAAGCGCAACAATCGACCGAGACATCGGTTCTCCGACCCAACAACTTCGGCCTTTGTATGGTGAAAAAGCCAAGTCATTGGCGATGCTTAAGTCACCTCGAGGCGATTAAGGTGAAAGAAATAGTGAATAAAGCCAAGTCAGCGACAATGCTTATATCACTCCCGACATGCCGATGTAAGCTACGATGCTAAGCGTTCGGCGGATTTAAAACAATATAGTGAATAAAGCCAAGTCAACGACAATGCTTATATCACTTCCGACATGCCGATAAGCCACGATGCTAAGCGTTCGGAGGATCGCGATGGATCCTTAACTCGGCTCGATCATAAGCACCACGATGTGCCCGATCAAAAAGCGAGTAGTCGAATCGAGCTCCGACCCAAAAGCCAAGTCAAGCCAACAAGGCGGCACAATGCTAGGTCGAGCTATACTCAAAGTGTACCGAGTCATGAACTCTACTACTTGAGAGGGGCGCGAGGGAATTAAGTCGAAGGACTACACCCGTAAGGCAACATTTTCAAAGGAATTAAGTTCAAAAGGACTACACCCTAAACAAACAATCAACAAGAAACAAAAGATATTCGGTGAAAAGCATAGTGATGATTCAAATTCAAAGATCAAAATGCAAATTAAAATGTCAAGTCTATAGGATCGAAATGACCAAATACAAGTTTAGACAAATAAAAATGTAAATGTTATTACAACGGTCGAATAAGAAAAGTTCAATAAAAAGCGACAAGGGAAGAGCATCGAGCGGAAAGTGGTTTGAAGTCGAGCGTTGGGATCGACTGTTCCTCTAACTTTCGGCGTTCACTTCACGGCTCCCTCGGTGAGGACCACGTACTTGTTATAAAGAGACACGCCACCTTTGAAATCGGTGATATATCGGCCATATCGGGGAATGGACTGCGGAGTCGTATAAATAGGCTTTGCCGATGCTCTTGACCTCGAAGTCGGGGGCGACCATCTTGACCGTCCGGTGCGTTCGAAACCCGCCGTGGCGACTATCGTGAGGCGCCAGTCGTTATCAAACTCGTCCAGGCGTCGGAAATCCTTCTTAGGCGCTTCTGGCGGGTCGGTGAAGCTATCGACCTCGGTGAAGATCGTCTCGAGCCTTGGTAGAAGCGAAGCATTTCGGCTACGATGCGATCCAGCTCGACTTCACCGCCCGCCCATTTCGGCATCTATGAAGCAGATGTCTTCTTCGTGCCTTAAGCAGATCCGATTCGGTTTGGGCGTCTATCGTCCAACTTATTGGCTTTAGCTTTTCGGCTTCTCGAGATCCGATGTCGACAGCGATCGTCTCATACCTTTCCTCCAAAGTGCGCGAGGGAGACTGATTCTATTCAACGCCACTTTAGCGACCAGGCAGTCTCGCAAAAGAAACATTGTTAACTTCAAAGTCAGACAAAACCTTGAAAATACAAGGAAATAAAAGAAGACTCACAACTTTCGTTGGCTCTTCGCGATAAGGTCGTGTAGCTCCTCCGGAGTCATGCCCTCCATCTCTGCTCACGCTCATCCCGGGGATCGCCTCGTTAGAATTTGGTGGAGCAGGTTACGGGTCTCTTCCCGACCCCATGTCTCGCCTCGGAGGTTTTATGGCGTTTTCTCGAGGCGAAGTCACCTTGGTCGGCTCACCACATTGGCCTCGTCGGTGACTCGCCCAAGATCTCGAGATGCCGGGGCGGAGTAGAAGAACGAGTCGTACCCCTTTGTCCGCCGGATGTACCCGAGGAAGGCTTCTTCGACTGATGCGGCCATTTCTGGATTGTGCGAGGATCTACCTTTTTGGGGTCGGGCATCTTTCCAACGCCTCTGGCTTGCAAAGTGTTCCACTGCGAACAAGAGATGAGTCGGCGTTAAAACAACATTAAAAATCTAGAAAATACAAGTACAACGGTTCAGCGAGCGAATAAGTCGCCTCGCATAAAACTTCGAACATCCTCATCGAAGTTCCAGGATAAGCGCCTGAGCCCGCCGTCTCGATGTCGGCAAGCGGATATAGAGAATGTAGGTTCAGTGCCAACATCGGGATGGCGCACTCGATGATCGCGCTTTGGCGGGAACATCCGATTTGAGCCGATCATGCCATTTTGCGGCCTTTGGAACCAAGTATGTATGTCGATATTTATCGGACCATGCCGAATAAAGAAAAAGTTAGGCTTCAGAGTCGCCATGAGGCGAGATCACTTTCCTCCACGAACTCCGATGCGGAGGGCGGCACGAAATGTATACCATCCCGTCCTGCAAACTCGCCAAGGCAAAAATCGGCGGAATAGTCGAACGAGAATTCAACCTTGGCGATTAAACACGCCAAATATGAAACCCATTCGCTCACGATCCCGTTGGGAAGCGAGCGGGTGATCTGAGACCTTATGTGTCGAAGGGCGATTAGACACGGTCGAAGGGAATCTTAATCCTCTCTCAATTGCGCCTCGTATATGGCCTGAGAACCGAGGGAGGGTCGCATGCGGCGCGGTATCGATCGTGTGACACTTTAATGTGGTCGGGCGGTAGGGATTCCATATCTTAAGCAGATCGCCTTGGCTTTCTCTGGCGTTAGATTTGACACACATCCGTATGGTCCCTGGCCTTGCATCACGGTTTTGCTTTGTGCAGCAGTCGAGATGATTCAACGGTTAGAGGGATGCCTCCGCTGCTCTCCTCTCTCTTCTCCTGCAGCTCGACTCTGCCGGAAGCGGTTGGGTTCTCGAAATTGTTTCTTACAATCGATTCTACCTCGGTTTCAACAATCTCCTCTCTATTTTGGGAGTCGCTATCACTTGCTAGACATGGACTTAAGGAGAAGATGCAGGAAATAAAAATAAGAAGGAGAATTTAAGTGAGTTTAGGGCTTACTTGAACTTTCGGCTAAGCTGAAACTTCATTGAAGATTAAAGTGACGAATGAAAAGCGTCAAGCTCTTGGACTCGCTTTTATGCGTGTGAATTTTTGCAAATGATTTGAAAGGGTGGAGATTGTGGGCGGTTATAGGATACATGCGCGAGAATCAAGGGTAGTGGACGCGCATAAAAGCGGCCGTTTCCTGCACCCATTAATGCTGATCACTGATATAGCGTCATCCTACGACGGCTAGATCGGGTAGATAGGGCGATTCGCGTTCCCGCCTAAAGACCACGTGTCGAGAGGTTATTTGAATTTTGAGATCCGATCTCGGCCTTTCGAGATGAGCTTCATCCGATCTGGGGGCTTATGATGATCTGAGAATACACACCTCCACGTGGAATTATCGATTGGTCCATCCGTGGTATTTGAATAAGTGCAGGCGGCTATCGACATCGGTCGATACTTTGGCGTACCGATGAAGACCACGGCTCGAGTGGGATTCACCAAGTGTCTGAACTCGGCGCCCATATCGGCCCGGCGTCGAGTCGATCTCGGATACCTTAGCGGTGCTCCTGGGTCCCACATTCCACGAGTTACTTGGAAAGAAGGGCAAGGCCCATTTAAGGGTATTTATGACAATAACTCCACGCCGCCCTTAGTTCTAGAGGCGGAAGAAGGACATGTGCCTATAAATACATAGCTCCGGGAACTACGTAGGCTTGATTCACGGACTTTCACACGAGGATCTGTGAGCAATCCAAGACACATTCTTGGACTCAGTATAATACATCAAAAACATCATCTTTTATTCATATTTATCCATCTCGATCTCTTACAATTTCGTCATCCGGATTACACGTGGCCTCAATTCACCGGAGGTGCGTTATTTAGCATCGTCACAAGCTTTTAGACATGGGTATCATTTACGCAATTCTTGTGATGAAGTGATTTATTATTTGATATTATCGTTATTATTATCTATTCTTTGATATTATCTTATCTTATATCTTCTTCTCTTCTCTTCTTATATCATAAGATGCTAGGAGAGTGTGTCGCATGAGGCCACGTGGCACCGCCGTATCCTTAGCTCACCACGTGTACATTTGATTTTATTTTTTACATGTGTTTTTTTTTTATTTTTTATCAAGCGTGTCTACCGTTAGTAGTTTGTGTAGAAAGGAAAAAAAAAAAGCGTGAGTTGAAGTTCTAACTGCGTAGTGTCACGATGAAAGATGGATCGAGTTTTAGTATAAAATACATCAATCGTGTCGCTTTTTTTTATCAATCTTATCTTATCTTCTTCTATCTATAAAATGCTAAGAAAGTGTGACCGCATGTTGCCACGTGGCCACCTTCTTATCTTGACACGTGGCAAAATTTTCTTTTTTTATTTTTAAAACAACAGATTTTTATTTTCTTCGGTAAAACCGGAATTTCGGTTAGCGTTATATAGAAACTGAATTTTTTTTGATTCTCTCCATTACATAAACCGAACCAAAGTGTATATTTTGATACGGTTCAATTTTATTACCTCCAAATAGATGAGAAAAGACCGCCAGATTTGAAGTTATTTGTGTAGTGTCACGAAGGAATATTAGTCAAGTTTAGCTATAAAATACAACAACAAAACAATTAGGTCAATAAAATAAGGGCAAACAAATAAAACCGGAAATTGATTAGCGTTATATAGAAACCGATTTTTTTAGAATCTGATTACATAAACCGAACCAAAGTGTATATTTGTCGGTTCATTTTATTACTTCAACAAAGCGGTGAGATTTTAGTTTTAAGTTTCAATCAACCAAAATTTTGATTGATTTATGCACAACAATTGAATAGAACCGTGTACTTTTTCTCAAGCGTGTACCGTTACTTAGTTTGTGCGAAAAAAAAAGCGCGGATTTGAAGTTCTACTTGTGTAGTGTGCGATGGAAGATTAGTCAATTTAATTATAAAATCACGAATTTTTTAGGGCAAAGCGAATATCCACGGCAAAAAGTTGTCTTGCTCATGTGATGGCGTGGATCCAGCTGCATTAAATGTTTTATTATTTTGAACAACATAACGACGGTGGAACCGAAAATTTGTTTGCAATCTGAACATCATCAAAATTGACATTGAAACACCAAATCACTTTTTATATCCTTCAGTTCGTATAGAAAATGAGTGAATCACATTTTTAAGCATATTAATGATCTGGAAGCTAAGGCGTCCCGGGAGATTTGACCATGTAGTTATCATCCGCTGATTGTTTTTCTATAATATTTTATTACGTAAAGTCGAAATTAAAAAGGCGAAACAAATATACTGCGAAGAAGGTGTGTCGCGTGTGACCACGTGGACACCACATTAATTTTTTATTATTATTTTGAACAACGTAACGTCGGTGGAACCCACGGCCGTTTGCAGTACCGACGTTATTAAAATTGACGTTGGAATACCAATTCATTTTTTATATCCTTCAAATCGTATAGAAAATGAGTGAAGCACATTTTAAAGCATATTAATGATTTGGAAGCAAAGCGTCCCCGGAGATTTAACTGTGTAGTTATGGTACGCTTATTATTTTTCTATAATGTTTCATTACGTAAAGTCGATGTTAAAGCGATCGACTTTATGACATTGTTCTCCGATACATTTTATTGTGGTTTATTTTGTAGGTGGAAACTCCTGATAGGGCTGGAAGAGAAATGATTTACAATCTTAGTCTCAAAGAAAAGCTTCTCTTGCGAGAGATGTGATAAGTTTGTTCTTCTCTTTTTATTGTCTTTGGATTTATTACGGTTTAACGCTTTATTTATTTCCATGTTTGTTTGTCTATTCTTTGGTATTATTGTTGGTAACAATTTATGTTGGGCCCGCCGTGTCTTACACGGCTCATGTTTACTAGTATATCTATAAGATGCTAAAGAGGTGTGTCCACAAAGGACCACGTGGGACCCTCCTTAGCTGACACGTGTACCTTTGATTTTTTTTATTTTACCTTTGTGTTATTTTTTATTAATTTTATCAAACGGCACAAACGTGTACCGTTAGTAGTTTATGCAGAAAAGGAAAACAAAAGAAGAAAAAACCGACGAATTTGAAGTTCTATTGCGTAATGTACAATGGAAGATGAATCAAATTTAGCTATAAAATAAATCAACACGTATACTATTTTTTTTTATCAAACGTGTCACAATTTAGTAGTTTGTGCATAAAAGGAAAAAAGGAAAGACAAGCGGATTTGAAATTCTCTTGTGTAGTGTATTATGATGGAAGATGGAGAGAAGTTTAGCTATAAAATACAACAACAAAAAAAATATGGCCAAACAAATATCCAGCGCATGATGAAGGTGTATCCGTGACACCTCGCTTAGATGACACGTGTACATTTAAATTTTTTTTTTATCGTTTATCAAACGCGTGTATCGTTATTAGTTTGTGCGAGAAAAGAAAAGAAAGGAAAGATCGGCGGATTTAAAGTTATCTTTGTGTAGTGTCACGATGGAAGATGAACCAAGTTTAGCTATAAAATACATCAACACGTGTATATTTTTTATCGGCGTGTACTGATTTAGTAGTTTATCTGAGAAAAAAGAAAAAATACCGACGGATTTGAAATTTTACTATGTAGTGTACGTTGAAAGATGAGCAAAATTTAGCTATAAAATACAAAAAAAAATGGTCAAACAAATATCCGCGGCCAGGGGCGTGTGCTTGCGTGTGCCGCGTGGGCCAGCCATATTAAATATTTTTTATTTGAACAACATAATGTCGGTGAAACCGAAGCGGCGAAGTATCGATCTGGGCGTCATTAAAATTGACGTTGGAATACCAAATCACTTTTTATATTTTTCAGATCGTTTGACACGTGTTTTTTTTTTTCACTAAATGAATGAACACAAGATCAATAGCGTATTCATTAATGATAAAAAAATGTTATATAGAAAATGTGTGAAGCACATTTTCAAGCATATTAATGATCTGGAAGCTATGGCGTCCCAGAAGATTTGACCGTGTAGTTATGGTTATTTGCATTGTTTTCTATAATGTTTTATTACGTGGAAGTCGAAGTAAAGGGATCGACTTTTATGGCGATGTTTTTCCGTTACATTACGTATTGTGGTTTATTTTGTATGTGAAACTCATAATATATTTGGAAGAGAAGTGATTATGATCTTGACCTACAGAAAAGCTAACTTAACTCGCAGAAAATATGATATGTTTATTCTTTATCTTTGTCTTTATGTATCTTGAATTTATTCACGGTTTAAAAACTTACGTGATTTATTTGCGTTGGGATCTATTTTTCGATATTATCGTTGATAACTTGATTTATGTTAGATTTTCATCGACGTATGTTGCGGTTCGCGTTAAACTAGTAGATTAAATTGAAAAGAGAAAAATGAAAAATATTTTAGATAGTACAAAATATTTTTACGTGTTTTTTTAAATATTGAGAATAAGCTGGTAAAGTGGATTTTGATTTTTTAACCCAAAGAGAGATTGCCGGCTAAGCACACAAAAACAGAAAATAGTATAGAGATCCACTAAACAAAAAAAAGCCGGCGAGGTGGGGGGCACAACCCCAGCGAGACAGTCAAGTCAGGCAACGCTTTCCGGTGAACCGAGCTTGCCTAGTAGGATCCGGAAAATGTATTCGGATCACTTTCCCTCTTCTCAACATCCTCCACGTGTCCTACCCGTTTGGCTCTTCCCTACAGCTACCTACCGACGTCCCACGCCGTCTGTCTTCTTTGTATTTCCGCCGTCCGATTTAAATCCTAATACAAATCCCTTTTTTAATTTTTTCTCAGGTTAGAAATTGAGACCGCGTCATTAATTCCACCGGTCAACTTGTAAACTCTAATAAGGGTAACCCTATACATATTCATACCCTCAATAATTATAAGCTCATTCTCATCTGTATCTTTCTCTCTCTAAATTATTAGCTTTCTAGATCGGAGGTAATCGACGGCCGCCGCCGGTTGAGAATTATGGAAGATGAAGAAGATATCCAGTCACAGAACTCCGGAAAGCGGATCTCCGGCGACTTCTCGTTCCGATGGTAGGATTACTGTAACCGTGGCTTCTGTCCCGCCGTCGTCTCAAGGTTCTTTGACTCTAGCTGCTTGCCTAGCCAGCAGCCGATGCAGCAGCAGCAGCGGCAGCTGCTGCAGCAGAACTCGAGGTCAAGTGGCAAAAGTGGAGGAGGAGGAGGTGGAGGTGGAGGTGGCGGTGGGAGTGGCGGCAGGGAGGATTGTTGGAGTGAAGGCGCTACGTCGGTGTTGATTGACGCCTGGGGTGAACGGTATCTTGAGTTGAGCCGTGGGAATCTGAAGCAGAATCACTGGAAGGACGTTGCTGACATCGTTGGGAGTCTTGATAATTCTAGTAAAACTCCAAAGACGGATATTCAGTGCAAGAACAGGATCGACACCGTGAAAAGAAGTACAAGATGGAGAAGGCCAAGATCGCAGCCGGCGGTGGGCCAAGCAAGTGGCCGTTTTATGAGAGGCTTGATCGATTGATTGGCTCCACAGCTAAACTTCCTTCCTCCTCCGGTGGTGGTGCCGGCTCTTCTGGAGGGATGACCCCAAGCCAAAGGGGTACCCATGGGAATCCCTTTTGGAGCTAGGTCAAACCTAATTTAAGGCATCAACAACAACAGCATCATCTGCAGAAACACAAGCCGCCTATTCGGAAAAGACCAGTGGCTTCTGACAGTGAATCTGAACCGGAGCTTTCTCCTGATTCAGCTGATGATTTCCCTCCATTGACATATGAGAGGAATAAGAGGCCTAGAAGTCATAATCAGAACGATTTCGGTGGAGGAGGAAGGCCTGGAACAAACACAGGGAAAGATGCAATAATGGAGAAAAGAGGCAGCAAAGAAAAGAACTTTGGGAATTCAGTAAAGGATCTAGCTTGGGCAATCATGAAATTCGGTGAAGCATACGAGCAAGCTGAGAGTTCCAAGCTGCAGCAATTGGTGGACATGGAGAAACAAAGAATGAAGTTTGCTAAAGAACTTGAAGTTCAGAGAATGCAGTTTTTCATGAAAACTCAGTTGGAGCTTTCTCAGCTTCACAACAACCACCATAGGAGGTCCGGTAATGGGCGTAGTAATCATCACCGCAGCAGTATCAACACAGCCGCCACCAACAATAATGACCATAGTGATAGTAGTAATTGAGCAGGAATTTGTGTGGTGCTTTTACATTCAGATTAGATTATGTACTAATTCGTGGGCTAAGGTCCCCACTTCTATCATCATCATGTATCATAATTAGGATGTCTTGATATGCTTCGGCTTGTTTAAGAACATTTAGTGTAATCTTACAAAGCAATAAAGCCGTGTGCTTTATTTTCAGATGATTCACTAATATCTTGTAGTGTGCCCATTTGATCCATCTGTTTGGTCCTCTAGTTTGCATTATGAGTAATGTGTATACTGAATACACCTCTGCTGGGAATTTTAATTTTAAAATCCATAGGTGTTTTTTTTTTTTTGGCATAATAATGTTGTGACTGGATCATATTTCTTTCAAGAATTGTGTGGCTTGATGCTGCAGTTTCAACTTTGAAAGAGCTTTGCCTTCCAAGCTTGGAGGAATTGGGAGAACATCTCAAGCTGGTGGTTCTGTTTTCTGTAATCTGCATTCACGGGATCATGAGAAGATCAAAGAACTAAGACTGAAATTAATGATGCATGGGATCAGAATAAACTCATGAGTTGTGTGAGTTGATAGCTCTAAGCAAGGAATTAGGATCGTCTGCCGCGTGCTTTCGCCACAGTCTTTATGTGTGTGTAGTACTAAATGCAGCGTTTTTTTTTTTTTTTTTTTTTTTTTAAACTCGGAACCAAAACGGCGTCGTTTAACCCCTAACTTATCATGGAGCCTGCTGTATGTAATACACGCAGCGACAGCAGCATCAGAGGATCCGGGCTCCTAAGCAAGATAAATGGATTCAAGATTTTACGCGGATTGCAAAACTTGCAAAAGATACTGAGCAAGTAGTATCAACACCTGGTGACTCGAAAAGAAAAGCTAGGTGCTTAATTAAATATAAGAGTGAAAACACCCCGATCTTCAGTCCAAGGTCATTAATGATAATTTTTGCATTAATGATAACTATTATTTTCAGAATTTTGCCCTTAAAATTTAAGACATACCAACCTACTTTAATTTGTATGACAACCCTTAAAAACACTCATGTTTTGAAGGGAGGTGGTAACAAATTTAGTATGGGTGTTGTTAATGGCAGTGTAATATCTACCATTGGCGCTCAACAAATAAGAAAAATGACAATTTATTAAGGCGTCCACTCTTTATTTTTATGGATAAAGGTCTACTTGAGTCCACATTTATTATCACAACACTCTTTTTCCGATGATAAATACTTATATAGATTTATTTTATTCTAACTAAGCCCCTAACTTTTTAAAAATTCCAAATGAGCAGTCTTGACTTTTCGATTTTGTAGAGGTTGAAATGTGCAATTTATTCTTGAGTGATTCAAAATTACCATTTTTAATTATTTCTGAGGGTTGAATGTATGCAGTGTATTGTTTTATTCAACTCAATTTGTTTTCAATCAATACATGTTTAAACAATATTTACCAAACTTATAAAAGGGATAAAAGATCTTAGTATGTATTTTACCCTTATTTACATTTAAATACACATTTATTAAGTAAAAAATGAAATTGAAAGTTAGTAAGAACAATGCACTTTTCAACTTTGTGGAGGTTGAAATGTGCAATTTTGACTCTTGGGATGTCGAATTACCATTGTCGACTCTACAGGAGTTGAATCTTGTGCAGACGTGTTGTTTTGGCAACTTACTTTGTTTTCAATCCAACACATGTTTAAACAATATTTACCAAACTTATGAAATGGGTAAAAGGTTTTGGTATGTGTTTTACTTATTTAAGTTGAAATACACATTTCAACTAAGTAAAGTGAAATCGAAAGTTAGTAAAACAGTCTGCGACTTTTAAATTTGTGGAGGTTGAAATGTGCACAGTTCACTCTTCGGAAGCTTGAAACTAACATTTTGACTATGTAATGGTTGAATAATGTCCAGTCGTATTGTTTTACCCAACTTCATTTGTGTTTTAATCCAATGGTAATAAATGAGAACCAAAAGCACAAAATGATCACCAAAATAAAAGTAACCACCAACATTCAAATTCAACATCATAATACAAAACAACCACCAAAATACATATTCACCACTAACATACAAAGTATCCACCAAAATACAAAATGATGACACAAGTACAATGATTTGTTTTCACAATTCTTGTATTAACTTTGTTTGGTATTATTTCTTCGATTTCAACATGGGGATCACTATCTATAATCTGAAGCATTTTTCTTTCTTCTCGGTCTTCTTCTCTTCTTGAATACGCATATCTTCCTCGATTAATTCGTCAATACTTGGCAAGACATATTCTTCATCAATAGTTCGGGTTTCTTGACCATTAACCTACATTATTTAACCACAATTCTATAATCTAACCATACAACAAAACAAAGTGTATAACAATGAAAGAAAATTGTTAGTATATTTCACCCTGTGACGCCTTCTTTTACACCTTTCACTTATTTCTCTAGAAGAGGAATTTGAGATAAAAATATCGGCAGAGTTACTTGCTCATCTACCTATAGTGCATAAACAAGGTTTTAGGACCAACATATGAACATATGCTTTCAAAAAGTCGAATGTAGTATGTAAAAATTGGTGTGCAATTGTAGTATCCATATTCGACCATGTTCTGAGTTGAACAATGTTGAGTTGCTCATCGTGTGTATCAATGGAAGTAAATTTCAACTCTTCATTATTCGAATAAGAATGCAATTTTTACTTAAACTATTGAAACAATTTTTGACTCTGCAATTGTTGAAATGCACTGAATTCGACTCCCAGCAGTCGAATTAGGTGTGCAGATGTTTAAAATTGTTTTTAATTCATCTTTTGCATCTTTATGCTAGCATACTACAAGCTATCAACTAATACACATGATTATGCTTTCAAATAACAATAAATTCTAAGCATCAACATGCTCATTACCTTCATTTCCTCTTCTTCTTGCCATATCACTTCATGGGATGTCTCCATTAACAAAACTTCATTGGATGACTCCATAATTATTAAGAACTTTTTCCAACCTTCAAACCCATAAAACTTGCGCTTTACATTGACCCTATAATATGGGTTTTTATAAACTTGATCAAAAATCCTTTTGTTTTGTAATATATGAAAAATAAAAAAGATGAGCTACATTAAAATAGTTGGATGATGAAGAAGAAAGAAGATTAAAGCTTTAGTGGTGAAGGTTTGATAAGAAGAAAATGAAGTAGATGAACAAAGTAGGTATGAAGAAGATGATATGGAGGAAGATAATGAAATTTGAGGAATACTGAAAGAAGAAGGGTTTTGGAAGGAAAATTGTGTGGTGCCCTAGGTAATGTTACAATTATATATTTTCAATAGTTTATGGGCCATTGTGTAATTATTTTTAAAGAATGAAAATAAGTAAAATATGTGGTGTCATAGGTGAGGTATGATATTTTAAGTAATTATCGGTGTGATCTTACTTAAGTTTTTGAAAAATAACATTCTGATGTGTGTATATCGTTAGATTTTATTTGGGTGGTGTGGTGTGCCACTTAATTTGTATGTGTATGAATAGTTATAGCGTTATGCCATTAACAACACTCTTTTAGTATATATAATATCTTTAAAGATAATTTGTTACATTTAACTAATTAAGTATTTATTAAATAAATCTCAATTAAGTCATAGGCTATTCGATTACTATATTTGAAGCTCGAATTTGACTTGATTTATTATTCTAATAGCTTTGACTAAAGCTCAAAATAAAAATATAGTCCAAAAATAAAGCTTAAAATAAAAAATAGATATTGAAAAAAAAAAGTCATTCCTTTTTCGGTTCATTTACAACTATAAGAACCATAGACAGAAATGGATTTTTCTTTAAGGAAAAATAAAACTGATAAGCTGGACATTTTCGTGAAGAGTGATGATACGGACATTTTGTCATAACGACTGACATAATGATCATATCTACCGTTGATCATGAGTAATAATCTGATCACTTATTGTTATGTTATAATAAATAGCCAATGCATGCGTATGCGATGTTGATTGATAAATCTAAGCGATCGTGATTTAAACAAATCGCGTCATATGCAAATAATTGTTTTCGTTATTCGTTGTGGCCAGCCAGTTGTCTTTCGTCTTAATTCTGACATTGAAATTTGAAGGTTGAATACGCTCGGCCCATCATGATAGGCGGATTTAGATGGATGGAGTGGTCCCAAAACCACCAAATTTGAAAAATAAAATAAAACTAGTGGAAAGCTACGCGCGATGCGATCACGCGGTGTCTTATTTTTATCTTGTAGATTATAGTTTTTATGTACCGATAAATTTCTTTTTAGCGAAAATAAAGAAGATATCAACTCTCTGCGAAGATCAAAATGCACATTCGTGCAAAAAGGTCAAGCCAGGAGTTTACATGAGCCAATAAAAGCTACATAATAACAAAATTAAAATTTCAAACTCGAATAAATGAATTGTTAGTATTAGAATATTATTAAGTATCGAACACTAACTGTATAATAATAATAAAAAAATAAAAAATAAAAGGTTAGGAAGATTTTCATTTTCTTATCTTTTATCGTAAGAAATTAACCGAAGGATAAGTAAGATAAATGGGAGTTGGATCTCGTTTTTATTTTTATGTATCTTTTATGTATGTCGTAGATCGAATGAGCATTCTCATTCCTTATCTAATTTTACAATAGTTTATTTTCTAGTAGTTTTTGTGGCACCGTATCAAATCATACGACTTTGTTTTACTTAACAAAAATTTCTCGAAGATCGAAATGCACGCCCGTGCACAAAAAGTCAAACCAGGAGTTTGATTACACTAATAGAAACTATATAATAACACAATTAAAATTTCGAAACTCGAGTGAGAGAATTGAATGCTTCAAATAAAAACTACAGTGATAAACACGTTGATGTGATAACACCGTGCAAATCATACGACTTTGTTTTACCTAACCAAAAAAAAGAAAAGAAAAGACAAAAATTTTGGTATAATGACGACCAAAGCGTCGTTAAGCCAGGACGACCAAAGCGTCGCAAAAGCCGGACGACCAAACATGCAAATTTAATAGTATACTAACTATATGACTATATGTATCATTGTATTATATAATCTTTTTTTCCCTAGTTTAAATCTTGGTCCAATGCAGATGTTATAGTCTGAAACATATCATTAGGCCGTGCAGCACTGTATGCATATATATATCTTTAGTATGTATTTAGTTAGGGCACTTCAAGTAGTAGATGTTACTATTAAAGTGTCACTGTATCTAAAATAAAATAAAAAACAAAAACTACTACAAATCGATCTACATCGGATGGAATATACTAAAAATATTTAGCCCAAATGAATAGTGTTGTTCTATATTTGGGACGACATCAGAGGCATGCTTTCTTTCTTTCAAAACCCATGAGGAACCCTTTCTTATTCCTCGTCTATTTTTTTTTCCTGAGACCCAGACGAAGCATCAGTGCCATTCCATTTTTTTTTTTCAACAGAATTTCCACATTCCACACAAGTAAGCTCTTTTTGTTGTTGATTTATATATGGGATTTTCACATTTTGTATCAATTTGTAGTCATTTAATTTTGCTTATAACATGAATTTGGGGATTTCTTGCAAATGGAAATTATCGATTTGCCATTTGCCATCCATGATAACGATGATGATGGTTTGTTTATTAGTAGTTTGTATATACCGTTTGAAGTTGTTTTGTGGGATTTTTCTTTTGAGAGTAAATGTATTTTACGAGTCCATCACGAGTAATTCATCATTAATCCGGTTCACTTGCGGGCTTGTAATTGAACCCGGCACTTCCCGTCGTTCTCCTTCTCTCCTCGCTTGGCTCTTGGTCTGTCTTTATGATTTCACGCTTCTCACCGAGGAATTTGTAATCCCTGCTTTTTCTTTTAGAGTGATTCTAAGCAAAATTTTGTTTCATTTCGACTTTTTCTTTTAAATCATTTAGTATTCAGGTTCTTTGCTTTGTGAAGGTTTGATATTTTTGTTGGTATATTATTAGAGAGATCTTCTTGTCTATAATTTGTTGGTCATACATATATCTGAGTATTGTTGTTAGGCTATGGGAAATTAATTTTTGTGTATATTACTCGATCCGTTTTCGAGATGTTATGTTATTTTAGGTATGAATAACGACATTTCGGAATTATCGTGTATGGCGGGAGTAATCGATGATGGGTTGAGCGGTGAATTTACCTATCTGAAACAAATGGTGATCGCTACTCTGAAGTTGCACAAAATGATTTGGACACCTCGGCCGAGTTGGAGGCGAGATCGTCCGGGAAAAAAGAACAAGAACTTCTCACCAAATGAGGACCTTGTGTTGATATCTGCTTGGCTTAACGTAAGTCTTGACCTATCCAGTAGCACAAATCAAAAGCGGACCAAGATCTTGGAAAAGAATTGAGACATATTTTAATGAGTCCATAGATGCCAAGTATGGACAACGCCTGTGAGATCTCTTGAAGTCGATGGCAAAAATCCAACAAGGTGTTAACAAGTTTTGTGGCTATCACACGCAGGCTTGAGTTATCTCGTAATCTGGTGTGCAACTTGCCAAGATTTGGTATATGGCGATACTTTATGTGAATGAAATGAATCTTTGAAAAGTTAGTAATAAATATTGATCTTTTGTGTTACAGATTGAAGAGGCCAAACAGGTGTACCATTCAAGGGAGAAATGTGAATTTCAATATGAACATTGCTGGAATAAACTTAGACATCAATGTAAGTGGATCAATCTCGGAAGTCAAGGACCGGTTAAAAAAGAGTGCTTTAAATCTCGATCTGATTAATTTGGATGATGAAGAGAATCCTACCCGACTTTGTCGATTTGGATAGACCACCGGCGTAAAAATAGCAATGGTGATGATCTGAGGAGAAAGAGAAAGAGAAGGCAAAGGGAAAGGAAAGGGGAAAGGAAAGCCTTTGACACATCTCAATTTGATGTCACTTTTAGCAACTATATAGAGGAAAACGCAAAGATGATGAGCGAAAATGGTGATGGTAAAACAACAGATTGGAGATGGATAAGAAGAAACTTGATATTGAAATGTCAGAATTGGCCGACAAAAGAAAGAGAAGCGGCAAAGCGGGCAAAGGAAGATCAAGCAATAATGATGATGAATTTGAGCAAGTTGAGAGTAGAAATACAAAGAGAATATTTTGCAAAATTACAGTGATGTCTTGAGAATGATGTCTAAATAGCAGCACTTTATGCTATGCTTTTGGACTATGATTAGTAAATTAAGTTTAACAACAAGATGGTTTTTGTTCTTGGTTAGATTTTTGGTTGGAACTCATGTAGGTTATGATTTGTAGTCCACTGTAATTTTTAGGTTACGCAAGTTGCAAACATGGTTTCTGTTGGAATTGTCATTAATGTAATGTGCAAACATGGTTTACATTGTTATTTTCTTTTTAGTCCACTGTGCTCTTTTTGTCTCTTTTCTTTGGATAACTATCATGACCAAATAGAAGAGATAAAAATATCTTCATTGAAGAAGTTAAAGAAGCGACTAGATGCACAAATAAGGCGAATTTCATGGTATCATATATGTGTTGTTTTGTGCATATGTTGGAACAACATAACATAAAAAAATGAAAAAAAGGAACATAACATCTAACATTCATATCAAATAAAACACCAATACAAAGATTCAATAAAGAAAAGAACATAAATGACACAACACGAGACTTATTTACAAACAAGAAAAAGATGCAACAACACGAGACTTATTTACAAACAAGAAAAAGACGCTCAAATGCAAAACAACATTAAGACACACATCATTCCTCACTATATAAATTCCATAGATGTTCCACTAGATCATCTTGAAGTTGACTATGCATTGCTCTATCTCTACGATCTCGTCGAGGATTGCATGAAGTTCATAAGTTACGAAGTATAAGTCGTGTTCTGAGTGGGAATCGGAGGACTTGAAGGATTTGTTCATATTCGGAGATATCCGGTTGTGGGTGAAGTTCCGCTCATCTCGACAATCATATTATGCATGATAATACATGCCAACATGATCTTCGCCGAGTGTAACCGCGGTCATAAAACCGCGAGGACCACGGACAATTGCAAATCTGGCCTGTAGCACACCAAAAGCACGTTCAACGTCCTTTCTAAAAGATTCTTGAGCACCAGTGAAATATTTGGTCTTACGATTCATTGGTAATGGAATTGCTTTGACAAATGTTGCCCATGGAGGATAGATCCCATCAGCTAGATAATAACCCATATTGTAGTCGTGACCATTAATCGAATAGTTAACTGAAGGGCCCTCGCCTCTTGTTATTTCAGAAAACACGTGTGATCGTTTCTAGTACATTGATATCATTATGTGATCCCGGTAACCCAAAGAATGCATGCCAATCCATAAATCATAAGATGCTCACAACAAGATAAGTGTAGGTTCATGACAATGACCGTGAACATACAGCTTTCCAAGCGGTTGGACAATTTTTCCACCTCCAATGCATGCAATCGATACTACCCAACATTCCTGGAAAGCCACGAGCTTCACCGACTTGAAGCAATCTTGCAATGTCATCCGAGTTTGGCTTTACGTAGATACTCCGGACCAAATATATCAATGATTGCGTCAACAAGGTGCCTCAAACTTTTGTGGGTGTGCTTTCTCCAATCGTATGTACTCATCCATGAAATCGGCCGTTACCCATACGCCAACATCATGATTGCGATTGTTTTTGAAGAGATGACAAACCTAATTTTCCAGACATTTCTTTTGTTGAAAGTATGGATCATGTGCTTCCATCGCCGAGTGAATCCGCATGAATAACTCACGCGTCTCGTCCGGAATCTCTACTAAACATTTGATCTGAAAAAAAAGCGGCGGTGTAGCAAAATAATCATTAAATAAGCGTTGATGCCCTTGCAAAGTGTCACGATCAATAGATGTCCGTGATTGTCGGGAGCTTTCACCTTGTGCCTCGAGTTTTTCTCTTTCACGTTTGAAGGCTAGAATTTGAATCATATCATCGTCATCATCGCATCCGTACAAATAATCTTTCAAAAAATTATTGTTGCCACTCATTGTGTAGGATGAAGCTTGACAAAATAAAATATAAAATGTAAACTATAAAAGATTTTTAGCTCTCAAGTGTGGTGAAGAATGAATGAACAATAGCTTTATTTATAGTTGGATTTCAAAATACGACCGTTGGAAAATAATAGCGTTTAGATTTGAATTTGAATTTGAAATTTGAATCTCAATTTTTTTATAAGCACATCTTGCCATTGAAAATATATGCGTTGGAATTTGAATTTGAATTTGAAATTTGAATCTCAATTTTTTAGCACACGTTGAAATATAATTTGTTGGAATATAACATTGGAATTTTAAAAAGTAGTTACAAGGTGTTTTTGAATTTTGCAAAAATAAATATTTTAATGTTATAGGTATATGGATAGAAATCTTTGCTTTGTGGAGTGTTTTGAATTGAGATGTTGTAAAATAGATATATGTATTTTTTAATATTATTTTAGGGATGCAATTTAGCACATCTACTGCAAGTGCCCTTAACGTGTTCTAAGTTCTAACTTTAAAATAAATAAAAAAATCTTGTGCTGGGCCATTGTTTCGACTCTTGTCACTACTCCTTCCGTGTCAATTTTCAGAATTTGTTTTGTTTTTATTTATCTGTTATTTTATATTTTTTTCCTTCTTAACGCTTCATTTCAATAACCCAAATTTTGATATAAATTTCCATGCACAAGGATTTAATGGTATTTTTGTTGTTATTTTACATTCTATTTTAAACACATTAATCATTTTTTTAATCTGTATGATTCTTCTATCTCTCGCGGTATAAAAAAAATAAATAAAGAGGAGGGAGTATCATTTTTACTGTTTGCAGCAATTTATATTATTTTTGTTTTAACCCTAAAGTTAAACTTCATAAACAAACCTCACGGTCCTCACCCACAGCTCGCTCGCCCAACTCCTGGGCCGCCCTAGCTTAATTGTTTCCCCTTCTTCGACTGCGTTCAGACCTCCAGGCTCCAGCTCCAGCCGGACCGCCGGCGCCGTGCTCCTACAGTCCAACAACAGCTCACAATTGCTTGACTGCTCCGCTGCTGCAGTGCTGCTTCCATTTCAGGTAAATTTCGATTTGGTTGTTTTTTTTGGAAGTGCTTCAGTGCTTGTGTAGTTGTTTTGGTTCCATAGTTCCTTTAAAATTATTATTTCAATTTGATTTTTAATACTTTATTTAAGTGTGTTGAATAGATTTTTGGTGGGAATGGGATGCCCCGTTATAGAGATGTTTTTATGCTCAAGTGCAGCTTTACGATTTTGCTGTTGACTGTTGTAGTGTTGTGTTTTGTTTTTTTCTTCTTTTCTTTTGGGTTTCAGGCTTAGTGAGTCACTCACTTTGTTTAGGTAAATTGGTAAATGGTTGGTAAATGCTTAGATAATTTAAGTGCGATGGACAAAATTAGATTAATTGATTACTGGTGCCTGCATTGATAATTTCACAGGAATTAATCTAAAATGACAAGTGAGAAGCTGCAATCTAAGAAATAAAAATTTATTGATTGTTTGATACATGGTTTTCCAAGGCTAATGTTGAAAGTTCAAGGTCAAATGCTGTTTTTGAACCTTTGGTATCTTCTCTTCCATTTGTTAGCGTCCAACAACCAGTGCAGTTAGAGCCTTCTTAAACCCACAAAACAATCTCAGTATTTCTTCTTGAGGTGATATATTTATTCCTTTGAAAAGTGAAAACCAAGACCACCCCATAATAATTTCTTGGATCCGCCACTGTCTAATGTCTATGAACAATTGAACATACGTCTAGAAGTATTTTGAGATGATGATTGGTGTTTACCATGTTTTAATCAATTTAATAAACTTTTAGGTGGGACGGTTGGAAGTTTGGTTGAGAAGTGAATGTGTATACATTGACCTGGTTAGCAAAGCTTTTAATGCTCATACTTGAAGAGGCCTGATAGCCCATAATTAATAAATTGAGATTCTTTAGGTCTGGTGTTAAAGTATCACCTGTTATCAAATACTCCTATGTGATGATACAAATTATCACCTCCAATGGGGGCGCTCATATGGCGACGTCCAAAGGCATTAAGAGCAGGCCCGCCACCCACAACCCCTATCTGGAACCTCGTAAAAGCTAGGGGGCCGGCGGGCGGCCGTAAATATAAGGCTCCCCAAGGAAGCCGCGCAAGACTTGAGAGAAAACAGGGGGCGAAGGCCCGACAACGAGGAGCAGCGACACAGAGGCGACCATAAGAGTCGCCGCCGGATATTACATCCACTTGCTACTAGATATTTTACCCACTTGATGTCAGATATTTAGTGTTTACTTAGCTACTAAGACTAGTGACTAAGCTGCTTCTGCACCACCAGTCTTTACTTCACCCCTAAGTTTAATCTCCCTATAAAAGGAGAGTCTTGTGTAACCTAATAAAGGAGATCTAAGACCAAAATTAACGGACAAAAAGCTCTGCAAAAACAAGCTTATTTCACCGTCCTCCTCTCGTCACTACCTGTCTCCGACCAACTTATAAGTAATCTACTCACGAATAAGCCGATATCCACTCCATTAACGCCACTCGCCATCGTGACGATTTCTGCATCGTCACTATGCTTTTAGAATTCCCAAGAAAACTGAATCTGGATAAACTTCGTCAGTGGTTGGGGAAATTAAAAAGCAATAATTTATTTCTTACATTCTGGTTGGATCTTTTATTCTTGCTTTTCCTCCTTCATTCTAATGAACCATCACAAACATCTGTAGGGCAGCTAATGTTGATTGAAAGTTGATGATAAAAATACACAAGTACATTGAAGATTCATATGTGATGAAAGACGGGTTGTTTTAATTTGTTTAAGCATACAAGGATGAGAAGGACAAAAAAGTTTATTGAATATGTGAAAAGAAACACCTTGATGATATTTTTATCTATGTCTGCCTGTCGTAAAGTGACTCTAGGTTTTTAAGTGCCAGTCTGCCCAGCTGACCGAACTGATACTAAATCTCAGCAGAAAAGTGAAATTTTGAAGGTGGGGAAGGTTGTGGAAAATTGAGACTTGAGTGAATGGAACTTATGTTCTAGGTCTTTGGGTCTTTGATTCATGTGATTTGTGGGCTACTCACCTCGTTTTGGTCTAATTCTAATTGAAGTTGCTGGTATATTTGTATTTGGCTTGACGGAGGTGGATGAAAAAATGGACTAAAGCAGCATTCTATGTTGGTTCTTCACCGAAGGCTGAACCTCTTGACTTTTTCTTCTCGTTTGGATGTTTTGGCTGATTATTCTGAATACTAGTTAATTATTTATTTTCACTTTTTAGAAAGCTGCTTATAAGATCTGTCACTAGCATGTCTTGGTGTGCCGAGATCTTGTTTTATTTGAAATGTCTTTGATGTTTATTGCCTCATTAGTTCTATCTCTTCTTCCTAAAGGATAAATTTTATATTAGTTTCCATTGTTTATTTCCCGTTTTCTTCCTTGTAATTGCGATTGATTCTTGTACTATCAACAGAAGTTGTTGCTAGCTGTGTTGAATTTCAGATATGTCTGCGGGACCTGGACTTGAGTCTCTTGTTGACCGTAAGTGTTCATTTGACCTATCATCATATTACATCTTTGTCTGCTATTTTCAATGCTATTGTGTGTGGGAAATACTTCTTATGAAGGCTTATCTCAATTATTTTGCATCTTTTGTTCTTGTTTGCAGAACAGATTTCCGTTATCACAAACGATGGGCGTAATATAGTTGTGAGTTTCATATCAATCTCTGCAGCAGTTGGATGGTTACAATTTGGTTGCTCTTACTTACTCACTTCACTGATATATATTTTCAGGGTGTACTAAAAGGATTTGATCAAGCTACCAATATAATCCTGGATGAGTCGCATGAGCGAGTCTACTCTACTAAGGTGTGTCCTCGGATCTAATTAGGGCCCATAAGTTTGTAAAGGTTTGAGCTGTATTATATAAAGTCTCAAATTAGCTTTCCCCAAGTACCTCTATGAAAACAGTTGCTTCTGGCCTAGCATGAAAAAGTACATCTGAACCGAACTACTTATTCCCTCTCTTACTTTTCTTCTCACAATACATAACATCAACTTTATTCGACATGAGCAACATCTTTACCATAATTTTTCACCACGTAAGAATAACGCTGCAATATCTCATGTCCAAATGGGGACCCTTACTCTTTTTTCCTATAATTTGCAGGCAGGTGTTCAACAACTTGTGCTAGGGCTCTACATCATTAGGGGTGACAACATGTAATATACCCTTGTCTGCTTTCTTTGTGTGTGTGTTGCTACTCGTTTCTGAACAAACATCATACGTTGTCTGTCCGTGTTCTGATTTTGTTGATGTTTCTTTACACTAATGCAGCAGCATTGTCGGGGAATTAGATGAACAACTGGAGGCAGAGTTGGATCTGTCTACTCTGAGAGCTCATCCTTTGAAACCAGTCATTCATTAAATTAGAGGACATGTAAAAGAATAGAATCCATGTATTGCCTATCTACTTGTTAAGTTTTGAACCCCGAGTCACTGAGTTTACTTACTGAGCCACTAAATCATATATGCCTGCTGGATCAGTGATCCATTATGGACATATATCTACACTATTATCTATCTGCTCTTCTGGAAGTGACATTATTGAATGTGAATTGGCTTGTAAGTACGTTTGAATGTTAAAATGATGTTTAGGGCTGTAGAAAATGCTTATGAACACCAAATAACGACCTCCGACTTTGATTACCGCAACAATGTTGCTGTCCGCGAGAGACATAGTTGTATACAAAGGATAAGCAAGAACCCATAAAACAAACTAATTTTCATCTATATGTTTCTTTTATATGAGAAGTCAAATTTTATTCGTGAATAAGATAGCCTCTCATAAGAAATTACCAATGATGAAGTTCGTCAACATGAGAGAAGTGTCTCTCTGCTTCCGTAGTTGGAGTGGGCTTCATAGTTTTTGAGAAACATATTCTCGCACACCAATTATTGAATAATGACGATATGGGCGTGAATGAGAATGCTTCTTTGAACCAACTTTAATGTCACATTAAACACCACCTCTGAAAAGGCACGAGTAATCTTGTAATTCATTTAGTTTCTCTCGCCGTAGCCACATGTTGTAAGCTAGGTCTAAAGGCGATTGATAATGATGATCCATCTAGGCAATGGCCCGTGCGGTCATTTCCTTATTAATCGATTATGAACACATATCCCCAACTTAAGATCGGTCATCTAGTCCTGACCATCGCTGAACGGCTCAACTACCAGACAATTATTCCTTCTCGCCGGCTTGGTCTGGTCCACAAGTAGAGCACCTCGAATCCGTGCATGAACATTCACTCGTTCACATGAAAATGAACAGCTCCTTTAGCATGTCAACGACGGGAAATATTTGCGTGGAGAGAGGATTTTGAAGTGAAGTGATTGGATGAAACGATCAAATGAACCGATCAACACAGTTTAAACACATAATGAAATTGTGTGGTTCATATGTTCACGCGCGTGTGAAGATTATTTCTGCCAGTATTTACATCACGGTTTGTCCTCGATCCTCACCTATAAATACCCCCTAGTAGTGCTGCAAACGAACCGAGCTGTTTGCGAACAAGCTCGTGTTCGGCTCGGTAAAGCTCGTGATCGTTTGTTGTGAGAGATAACGAATCGAGCTCAAACTAATAATCAAGCTCGTTTTATTAACGAACGAACACGAGCCAAGCTCGCGAGCGCTCAATTAAGTTCACGAACCATATATCATGTATATACATTTCACCCGTTGAAAGTTGACAAAAAAAAAATACTACTATTAGGATTTTGTGTTTGTTTAATACACAAACGATCACGAGCTTGAATTCAAACAACAGCTGTTTTGTTTGGTTCGGCTCGTTTACAAATATTAGAGAAGGAAAATTATAACTAAATGAGCGAAACAAGCCGAGATCAAATATTACACTTCTATAACCGAGCCGAACCCAAACTAGAATAGCGGAATCGTCAACGGCCATATATCGGTGGGTGCCCTTAAATTCAAATTCCATACAGAGAGAGAATTGATAACCTGCTCTTGGAAGGGAAAACGATCGTTGTCTTTAAGCTCCAAGCCGAGAAGAAAACATCGTCATCAATGGCTCATCCTCAACAAGAAACTGCATCATCACCTTCTGATTACAGTGATTCCGGTTCTGATTCAGATGATTCCCTGTATGACCCATCTTTTGGTATTGTGGTGGACGACATCGAATCCAGTTTATCCAGACTTTCCATCAATCGAAGTTCCAAACCCAGGTATATACAACCTCGTCAATACCTAAAAGGAAAATAAATTATTTAAATCTAACTTGATAGAATAGAACAGAAATGGAGTCGTGGTATTAATTTTTAAAGATATGGCAGTAACGGGTCCATATAATCGCTTCCATTTGGTGGAAAAAAACAGTTGTGAAACTTTTCCGTTTAAGCATTTGTGCAGGTTAGTCCAATTTTTCATCAGAGTAGATTAATAGAATAGTAAGCATGCCATTTTGTGGTACAACAGGTGTTAAACCAGTGATTTGTCCGATGGGAGTAATGTTTTGGTGCTGTTAGAATAATCATTAAGCCCGCCAATTTGAGCTTTTTATATTTATCTTGACTACCGAATTTGGGGTTTTTTCTAGGGGTTCTCGTCAAAAGGATTTGAAAGACGAGCTGAATTTCGATGACATTATTCAAGGTTTGTGTCCGATTTTGAACTTTTTGCAATACGGAATGTGGGGTTTCTAATACTGAATCAATGTTTTCCCTCCCCTTTGTGTCAGCTGGGAATTTGGAGAAGCTTAAGGTGGATCAGTGCAAAGATTATCTCGAAAACATGGATTGAGATTGACAGGCAATAAAGAAACTCTCATTCAGCGGATTAAGGAGCATCTCGCGTAATTTATTTTCCCCCTCTTCCCTTTAACTTTATCTTTTGTACAACCCCTTATTGAGAAAGTGCATTTTGTGGTCCATAATCTGAGGTTTTTTTGTTGTCTTATTAGAATCTCAAATGGTGATGGGGTGAGAAAGTACCCGGCGTCTAGTTTTGTTTATAACTGCAAAGGTATGAAATTTCACTTATTTGCTCTTGGAAAACGCTGGACTATTCATCACAGATGTACTTCAAGCTCTCAATAGTTTCTTTCTACGCTTTTGGGTTGGGAATGTTGCTAATCTTTACCTGGAAAACATTTTTTTTTAAAAATGATTGAATTTCCTAGCTAAATATGATTATATTTCCTGTAACACAGGTAGTAGACAATGTTTTTCTTTCTCATCCTTGGAAGTCTATTTGCATTAGCTGTTCATGTTCACTAGCAATTTGCTTTCTTGTAACTTTTTATTGTTAAATGCAGGTGATGCATGCACTGGGGATGTTGTCCTGTTTGAACAGAATGTATATGAAATGTAGGAAGTCTGATATCCTTTTCAGTTTTCATCAAAACCCTTTTATTTTGTTTTTGAAAACAACAAGCACGCCATTTGGTTACTCTCAAATGCTTGCTCATCATGACACTCTAAATGGCGTACATGAGATGCTATGCAACAAAATGGTTTTCATGTAGGGAATTACTGAATGAGTTTTTTATACTCTCAGGTTCAGCATTGCCTCAAGAAGTGCTACTGGTCCTCCATGTGGGAAAAGAATGGTAGCTGGCAGAATTATAAAGGAGAGTTACGGTACAGCAAAGCAGCAACATACTTTTACGGTAAGATGAGATGCATTGTACTACTTAGTTGAAGGTTTAGGATGCAGATTATTATGTCACCTGTACACTGAATTCAGAAAAGAACTTTGCTCATTTTCTGAAGTGATTATAATAACCCCTTAATCATTAATCTCCATGACACCCTCCAGAATCGGATGACAATGAGTCGGTCTTAGCACAGCATTTTGATCACACATTTAGTAAGTAGAATAGTCAATCTTTCCTGCTAGACCAGGACTTTTTTTCATTTGGTAACAAAAAGTTTGGATGGTTGCACGGCTCAGGGCAAGTCCCTGGACTCTTTGAGCGCTTATAGGAATACATATATATTACCCAACAACATAGTCCAACCCCTCGTGGCCTTATGCAGCAATGACTCGCTCTTACCAGCTGGGCCAACTTGCATTGGCACTAGATTAGGAGATGATGATGTCTTTTAATGAGTTGCACTTGAATTTCTATTCTTCTATTGTGTTGTTCTACGCATTAGTAGCTAATATTAACTTGCTGCAATATCCTGTAAACGTATATTTCCAACAGATTGAGGTGCTGTGGAGCAAGGGAGAGAAGCCACTTCCTCCACTTCATCCTCTTCTCATCAAGGGCAGAAATCTATATAGGCTAAAAACAATGAGACAGGTTTGTTAGAAAATGCAGATCAACATTCACTTGAATATGCCACTTACCATTTTTGGGAATACCGTTAACTCTGCAATTTTGTTAATAAGAAATGGGAAGATGAAGGAAAAAGACAAAAGATGTTGGATGAGAAGCATGCTAGAGGTTTCGTTGCTCGTTCAAATAGAGAAGCACGTGTCAATGAGAAGGAAATGCGAAAGACGATGAAGACAAACAGGTAATGTTGAAGTTGACATTTACCTAAAACTTTATAATCCCATCTAGTGAACTAGAGGGACTTTTTAATTCTCCAACAAGAAATGTATTTTCAGTTCTGAATCTATTGGACTTTTGACAAACTAGGGTTGTGGACACGAGGATTAATTCTGGAAAAACAGGAAACAGTGGAAACAACCAACACCAACAGCAGCCAGCAATCATGCAAAATCCTAGTCTGGAGTGCAAGGAGAACCCCTCTCGTAGGCCAGAACCTTGTCTGAAGGTGAATAATTGCTCAGAAACGGTTCATTCCCAAAGACAGCCGTTGAGCAGCAGTGGGCAGCAATAATCTGCCTGGGGCTCCGGCCGGTACTCACATTTTTCAGCAGCATAATACAGTGAACCATCCATTCAAATCAGGCCATTCAGGTTCTCAAGGTACAATGCAGTTCAGTACTTCAGTAAACGAGAATACAAGCCACAATCACGCGAGTATCCCTTACCAAAGATACGCTACATACCATGAAAGCAAAAGCTCAGAAGCAGCAAGAAGTTCATTCCAAGGTCCATATGGGAGTTCAAGACAGCATGTTAATCAAGCTGCTAGGGTTGATAATCGACTCAAAGGTGCTGAGAATCTAGGTTCCAGCACGAGTAATACGAACGTCCAGGTATGCCGATATTATCCCCAAGGAAGGTGTTATTTTGGAGATAACTGCAAGTATTTGCATGTGAAGCAAGGAAACTAAGGTGTTGCTGCAAGAAGTTGAAGAAGACGCATGCGAGTCAGTGGAGAAGAGGGAAGAGCTTGGTCACCTGTTACATGTGGTTGAAGAAGGCGTGTGGCATGTGGCGGGGTGGTACAAAAGGGAAGACACATTAGTGGCTACAAAAAGTTGAAGGCATGTAACAGGTGAAGAGGGAAAACCTTGATCACTATAAGAAGTTGAAGAAGGGAAGACATTATTTCGTCGTCATTTTCTGAATCTTGATTTTTCACTATTGGTCCAACGAATTCACCTCCAAAATTCAGTAATGTGAATCCATGATTCACTTAAAAGGCAGTGAAATCATGTCATGTTTGTGGTATTTTTTTAACAGCTTTGTTGAACACGACGAAAATGACTTGTCCGAAATTAGGTTGGAATGCAGTAAAAACATCAATTGTCTGGTGTGTGCAACTGTGACAGATCAAAATGTGCAATTGATTAGTCAACCTAGAGACAAACCTGATCATTGTAAACCAACTATACAACAAATGTGGATCTAAAAGGAAAAAGAGCAACAACAAAAAAAAGAAAAAGAAAAAAAAGAAGCAATAGTTTCAGCTAAAAAATTGAAAGTTGTTGATTAAGGAAATAAAATCTTGGCTTTGTACCATATTTCATGTCAACGATTGTGTTTAGTGTTTTGATTCATAACTACTCAAGTTAAGAACATGTTATTCTTTATGCATTGAAAAAATCTGAGACAATAAGGGATTTCTGGGAAAATCTCAAACGCACCCTTCACATGATCGAAGACGCGAGTATGTTGATACTAAGTTCAGCCAAAGTATAGTATCGATACCAAAGGAGAAAGCATATGTTTCCTGATATGCTTATGAACAATTTACAACCCTTAGCATTGCAAGAGTACAAAATTCACACAGAGAAACACTACTAATCTACACACACACACACAACAAAAAAATAAAAAAAATTGCAAATTACTAGTAAGAAAAACTCATCCACTTATATAACATCACTGATAAGAACCATACAGCCTCATCTGATGCACATAACAAACATAAATCTACACGAAAAATCCACAAACAACAGGACTCTGTGTTTGAAACTCAAATAGTAGCCACAAGGTAAAAGTTGTTGTAGGACTGATAATACATCGTCGCCAGAGGGGATTTTATTGGTTCATTTATTACTGATAATACATAAGCTGCCGTGCAGCTGCAAGGTTTTGATATCCACCATCATATATGGCTTGGCTTGTTCCAGCCGGGCGCATGCCCATTGGTGCCTGCTTGTTCCTTGTGGGTGCATGGCAGCAGCACTAACACCACCCCCCCATCCTAGCTATTGCCACCTGTCGCTCATAAGCTGAGATGTCGCTTTCTAGAAGTCCTGGTAACAATGCCGGTGTTGGTGGTGGAAGAGGGTTTGAGGTTGTCCCAGGTGGTGTTGGCTTGTTACCCCATGAACACTAGCACAAGGGAAAGCAAAAACAGTTAACAGTGCTGAGCACATAGTAGAACAAATATATGTATATGTATGTATGTATGTATATATAATATGGTCAAGAAATATCGTTGTTCGGTTCAGTTTTATAAGGGTCCCAAAATAGATACATGAACTAAAGCTTTAAACTTGGAACTAACTGAAGAAGGTGGAGAAGAAAACCTTGATCTGTTTGCCTGAAAGAAATGGCCGACTATTTCCCAATTGAATAGCCAAAGCTGCTTCGGCATGAGTGTTGTAACGTACAAATCCAAATCCTTTGTCGTGTTGCACTCGAACTTCCTCAATCACGCCAGCACCCAATGAATGGAAGTGCCTATGAAGATCAAGCTGAGTTACCTGCAATTAACCCCACTCTTGAAATTAACCCTTGATACTAATCAATTTCAGGATCCGGAAAAACTCAATCAGCCAGATACCAATGAAAACTTTTCTAATGGATGAATATCAAACATAATTGTTTTACAAGCAACAACAGTTTTTTATGTCGAGGCAATATCATCAAGAGTATAACGCAGACAAATAAAACTGTATAAATGTATGAAAAGGTGTTCTTACATCGTCTTTTTTAAGAAATATTACGAGAAAAGAAGGGGCCAAGTCATCAGGGAATAGAGAATCCCATATAATCTCATAATTTATGAACAAGTAGGTACACAATTTCTTATAGACAAATTTTACAATACAACCGTTGTAGGAAGGCTGTACCAAGTGACATACATTACAACCTTTCATTCTAATCTTTCACACACGATAAAAGTCTATTATAGCACTTTTGTTTTCCCTCTGCTGATCGGTTGGGTGCAATAGCGTAATTTCTTACCTCTGACCCAAGATTGCCAACATAGACAGTAGTATACTGAGGATTGTTCTCGGGAGCATCAACATTTGTTGCTTCTTTGCCATCCTCTACTGGAACTAAAAAAAAAACAGTTAGCGGAAGTAGTGTTACAACAATTAACATTCAAGAACAAAATATGAACTCAAACCCCGAAATTCCAACATATCATGTACTCCCTCTGTCCCATTTTATGTGTCCAGTTTGATTTTGCATTTTCTGGCACGCTTTTTAAGGTGATGATAACTAAGCCAATTTTGACACTATCTTGATGAAATTACCGCCTAACCCTTCTTCAGTAATTGTAGTGTAAACAAATGAGTAATTTTGTCGAGATAGTGTCAAAATTGGCTTAGTTATCATCACCTTAAAATGCGTGCCAGAAAATGCAAAATGAAACTGGACACATAAAATGGGACGGAGGAGTACAAATTATGGAACTGAGAATGTACAACATTATGGAGATATCATCCGCACAGTTACAAGTCATATTTTTTACTTATACCATGAAGTGCTAAGTGACTTGATTGTTACTCACCTGATGAACCAGACGTCAGTTCTACAACATTCTTACTGTCAGAATTTTGCTTATCATCGTTAGTAGCAGCACCCTTGGTTGCCCAGTTGCAACGTATTTGTCTACTTCCAAGCCACTTTCCTAAAAGTACAACCAGCAGCATCAAGATAAGGTCAGGCACAACCAAAATTAAAGATCCAAAAACAAGCAGTTCTTTATACGAGATAACAAAAAGTAACCCTAATTAAACTTTGCTAGCTTTGGTGGCACCAATTCTAATTGAATTCACCAGTACATTAAAAAAGCACCTGTTAGATCATTGATTGCACTCTGAGCATCCTGAAAAAAGAAAAAGAAAAAAAAAAGTGATTAGAATACTCATTCCTCACCTGAGCATGTGGAAAATGAACACATGCATCTAAGTTCTAACTCAAATGGCGATAGTAGAAAATGCCCACCTGTTGGTTTCGGAAAGACACAAATCCATATCCCCTAGATCGCCCAGTCTTCTGGTCCCACATCACCCGGGCGTCTCTACAACCACAGAACAAACTAAGAGCTACATCCTCTGTTATGTACTATCAGAAGTAAGACGCAATGATACATACAGACAGGTTCGGCTTAAATGAGATCAGTCTGTACCACTTACGTATCAATCAACATAAACAAAGTACGACATCTAATGTCCAGAATGGTGGGAGAAAATTAGGGTATAGAAACGTACGAGCAACTGGGATAAACAGAGAAGCAGGCAAACAGCATCGCATCAGTAACCTCAGGGCTGAGATCGCCAACAAAAATGTGGGAATGATCTACATATAAGGGTAGCGTATCATAAACCTGGATGATAGTACCTTCTACAATTCTTCCAACTAAGAAGATTATAATTTCAAATGAGAAATGAAAAACAAAAACCCACTTGATGTGTCTTCTCTCTGACCGCTGACAAATGCCCAGTTAACTTTGATAGGCTGCCCAAACCTATAAATTCAATACATTACATCACTGATATAGACATAAAAGGAAAGACAGCAAAATTTGGTCAAGGATTCAGCTTACAATTGCCTTCCATTTAGAGATAAAATAGCCAGTGCAGCAGAATTATGGTCATAGTAATGAACAAAACCAAAGGATGACTGCGCAAGGATCAAGGTCAACTTATTAACATTTTGAAGCGGTAAGCAAGACACAAAAAAACTTGAAAAATCTTGTTTCCACGAAAAAAAATGTAGTATATAAAATTTTATATATATATAGTTTGTCGGGTCAAGAGCAAATCCAATACATGGGAGAAACTACCTTTTCTTTCCTTACAAGCTTGCAGCCTTCTAAGGGGCCAGTACTAGCAAAAACTTGCTGAAGAAGTGGCTCAGTGACCTGGGGGTGAACATTACCAACGTACCTGCATTATCTCAAAAATGAAAAGGAAAAAAAAAAAAAGGAACCTAGAAGTTTACAAAGAAAAAATAAAAGAAAGAAAACCAAATACTATGTAAGAATCCGCCTCAGAGAATAATACTTGAAATGAGAATGTAAAGGAACATGGAAGAACTATAAATCACATTTAACAGAAATAAGGAGCTCAAACCAAAAGAGTGTAGACTTAACAGATATACATTGATACACAAGAATTTTATAAGCAGATAAGATAAAATCTCAGGATACTGTCCATAAGCAGGAAGAAGAGGGGGAAAATGAGGAAAAGATATGGAAAAAGAAACTCACACACTCCGGCAGGTGGTTGGATCAAATCCTGGAGGTAGATTTCCACTTGGAATAGGTTCAAACTGCCAAAAACAAAATCTTTTAGGGAACTAGCTTCCTTCATGATGTAACTACACCGTTGGCACAATACAAAATATACCAGTAGTAAAAAGAAACTTCACCCCCTCCCCCCACCCCCGCACCAAAAATACAAACAAAAAGCATCCACGTGAAGGGGCACACAGAATCACTTCCAAAATGAGCAACCAATCAAAGACACACTAGCAGATAAGTATGATATAAAGAAGCTTAGTAGGCACAATGTCCTATGTAGGCATAAGATGTCCTCCATCCACCCCCAATCACCCCAAGAGTGTGGCGGGTGAGACAAAAGCTAGGGTTGAACTCTCACTATAAGGAAAAATACCACTGAGATGCCCCAAAAAGGCTTTGCAGCATGAGCCAAGGTTTTTTTGGTGTAGGGGATAGATTATTTTAATTATTTGGTTCACAGGACACAGTAAATGAAAGCACGCCCGAGCAAAGATATTTGTAACTCTTCGAAAAGCCTAAAGATTGATTCTAGCTTTCTTCAGTTTTTTTTTTTTTTTTTTTTTTTGCAGCATATCAACGTGAACTTCTGTTAACTCTTTGGTGTGTACCAAAGCAACAAGGGAACCGGTAATGGTTGGCGGAGGAAAGGTCAGATTGCTCTAACATTCTTGGATAACAAAACTAGTGAAAAGAACTAGGGTAGGGCTAGAAGTGCACTTCATATTCCTCTTTTCCTAGTGAGCTCGCTTATGTTGCAAAGTATTCCTCCCCCCCCCCCCCACCCCCTGCCCCAACACCACCCGCACAAAAAAAAAAAAAAAGATATTGAAATAATCAGGATAAAAAAATGAAAGATTCAAATCACTTCATAATCTTACACCATCTGTACAATTATCTCTCTTAGTGTTATCTACACTCAACCAAAGTAGCTGCACACAATCCAAAGAACAGAAAGCATCACTCATTTCCTTGAGATATATAGGAAAAGTATAAAAGGATATAAAACAGCTACGAGGAAAGACATGCATCTATAGCCTTCCCAAGTAAGGACTGCTCGTGTTTCGCTTCAGCACACTCCAACATTGACAGGTAAACAGAGGGTTATGGAGGCACAGAAGCTATTAACTTTTAACCATTACAGTGCAGTCATGGTTAAGATTATCTAATACGTACTGGTTCTCTTCAGTATCTTATTCTTATCTGTATCTGTACCTCGTTAGAACCCGCAAGCACAATTGCACAAATCAATTTTCGAAAATACAGTTACAAGAAATATATCAGCAACATAGCATAAAGAAACAGTTCCAAATTTAATAAAAACAAAGGAAGAATCAATAGCAATAGTTCTCCAACTGGCTGTAACGTAAATCAGCCATTCAGGATTGAATCATGGGGGGGGGAGAGGAGAGAAAGAACCACACACAGATTCACGCACGAGCACACAAAGAAGCCTAGAAATTGCATTTTTATTGTAAAAGATGGAAATGAAAGGTAAAAAAATTGCACTTGCATACAAAAGAATAAACAACAAACAAGATTAACTAAGCAAAAAAAAAAAAAAAACACACAAAATTAGAACTTGAAGATGAAGCGACCTGCGGAGTAGCTATAAGGCCAGGGTGATAAAGGGGTTGCTGTTGAAGGAGAGCTTGTTGCATCAAAGCTTGTTGTTGCTGCTGCTTTAACCTCTGGTGCTGCATTTTTTTTTCCTTCTTCAATGATCAATTCGAATTCGATAGGTTGATTTTGCGAATTTCCACTAGTTTTGAAGAAAGGGTTTCGAGTGAAAATTGAGCAGGGGAAAAAGTGTTCTTCGAAGGAGAAGGGGGAAAAATATAAAGTAAAAAAAAATAAAAATAATAAAAAGGAAAAGATAAGGAGAAAAAAAAAAGAAAAAGAGAGGCTTGTCTTAAATGGAGGAAAAGTTTACGGATTTGTCAAAAGTTGAAAGTACGACACGTTTTATACAGTGAAAACAGAAATAGACTCAGTGAACGGATATCAGCAGTTCAGGCTTTAACCCTATGAGCTACGTTTCATAGTACAATTGTTACAATAATACGAGATTGGATCCTCTGCTGTGTCACGTTATCGTGCCAATGTAAAAAGGGCAAAACGACGTCCTTTGCCTGGAAACTTTAAAATAAAAAATATTGCAAAAACACCCAATAAAAAAAAAACACGCGAAATTTGTTGATGATCCCGGTAAATGGGCCTCATCATGGAATTCTAGTTTGATTTGTGATTCATTGATGAAAAAACGATTTCCCTCGCCCACGTGGCCTTTTGAAAGTCGTTACAGAAGGTCTTTGTTATCAACAAACACACACATACACACTAGAAGAAAGAACACATAGCACAAAAAAAAAAACACCAAGAAACCTGTTTTATTTCGCAAATGATTCCAAGAAAACAATCCAATAAAGTGGTACAATCTGCCACCATGAAGAACCAGAATCACATAACCCTTCAACTACGAGCAATGCTACAACCCCATGACATTACCGACAACACAATATTAATCTATACCATTGATTATTATGGGACCCATATCAATCAATATATCATACATAATAATCAATGGTGTAGATTCATGTTGTGTCATTGGGTTGTGGTCGTAACATTTCTCTTCGACTATTCAGCACTAAAACAAAACATAATTGTGGAAGAATCCATCAGCCAAACACATAAAATCCCCCCCCCCCCCCACCCACCCTTTACTGCACTTGCTAAATATGAAACAGGGACTAATATTCTTAAATGAAAAAACTAGTACTAAAATCATACTTTGTCCAATTCTTTTTGGGGTAATAATCTTTTTTTTGTTAAATGCTACAGAAACATTGTACTACAATGAGTTTAGATTGGCCCACCCAGTGGCTTTTTATACTTTCAGACACTATAGCTGCAGCTATAATATTTGCAGAAGACAACATGTCATCAATATCAAGCAAAATGCAGAACCGGATCCAGAAACAAACACGTAAACATCAATCCATATCAAGAAACTCCATCCTTTTCCTCATTGAACCTTTAAGATCTGTTTCATCCCTTTCTGCTTTTTGAGCCTGCCGGATAAAGAGAACACACGTTTATATAACTGAAGTATTATGGAGCAGGAACAACCTTATTGAAAAAAGGGAACACAAAGAAGACAAGCATCATCAATTATTGCAAATCAATTTGGATGAATACGACGGAGAATGATAGTGTCAAAAAGCTAGTATTTAAGAAGAATGGATCACCCACTAAAAACTCGCCCTTCCCCTCCTCCTTCCTCTCTTTACAAAAGAAAATGCATGCTAAAAGCCATCCCGTTAATAAGTTCACATCAGTACAACTACGGGCGGATCTACACCAACTGAACCAAGGGTAGCTGCCCCCGTGTGTTTTTTTATACTAGATATATCCGGTATTAACCAGATAATAGATCCAGTGACATTTTTTTTCATTGACTTATTTAAACTAGGTATATCCAAGATATTAAGTTTTAAGTGTATCAAAAATAGATGTATCCAGCACTAGTGACAATTTTTTCTGGATCCACCACTTCGTACATGGTCTTCCATAAAAGTAAAACAAACAAAAAAAAAATCACTTTTTCTAATTCTAATAAAATTGGGTAAATAACAGAAATAAAGGGCCTTGGTTGAAGGAGAACAACAAAGTGAAGGCATATTCATGAGGAATGACATCAGCAGCACCACTTACTCTTCTTATCTCATCTTCTGACACGCGGGTCATGTGTGCAGGTAGTTCGTCCTTTTCTAAGTCCTGATAAATCAAATAAACTTCCATCTTTAGAATTAACCATAGGAGAAAGATGGGTATTTGAAGATGATAGCATGTTAAAAAAAAAGGCGAAACATAAGTAGAATGCCATCTTAGGTTATGAGTGTACCAGTTCCCCAATTAAAACAACATTCTCCCTCGAATGACATATAAGCCCAATTGGACATCACAGAATAAATTTCCAACAATCAAACGCTCGCATGCGCCTTCAAGAACGGTATTAGCTACAGGCAGACATACAACTCGTCCAGCAAGAAGATACATAAGCTTCCTAAATCCTAACTGCAGAAAAAGTATAACACTATCCAAGGAGAGCCATACAAAACTGATCAAAAGATCGCAGAGTCCCTAATAGCTTCCGCCCATCGCGCAGCAACACAAGGAGCTTCTCTGGTAAAAAGTCAAAAACCAACATAAACGTGTAATACTTACGAAAATTCAGATTTACTGTACTAATCCAGATGGGTACAAACATAGATCCACCAAATATTAGACTGATGGCAGCAAAGGGTGATACTGAACAGTAACAAGTGAGAAATAAATAATCCATTTAAACCAAACAGAATCACTAAAATCTAATATGTATATCATGATCTTAAATAGTTAAAGCTTCAATACACGTTCCTGAGTGAATTGGTGCAACAAATCTATATTCCACTGCAATAGCCCTATTCAAGAAACGTGTAATGAAAGATCACAAAAGACAATGAACTACACAGCTCCACAATGAGGAAGTGAAACAATGAGAAATGATTACAAGATACAAATTCTTCCAATCAACTGAAAATGTGAAATAACGGCAAGGAGTTCTTTTCTTTACATTTCTTTTAGAACATCTGATGTATAGATGTTTATTCTAATGCACACAACCATAGGAAGCGATTCCCAAACTGATTTTGGCGGCTTGCCCTAGTGAGGTAAAATGTCATATTGAGTGTGTGAGATACTTTGGAAAAAATGGCTTTATTCTAACATGTCTTTGTACGCAGTGAAAGAAGTAAAGGAAAACCCACATCAAACAGCTGAGTAGCATCTTTCACTCTTTTGCCTACCCTATCAGTACTGTTACACAGAAGTCCAACCAAACAGCACCCTGGCCACAAGCTTTCGCCCTTTGAATACCCATTAAGAAATCATCTTTAAGCAAAACTAATTGACACGATTGCCCCCTCAAAGGAACAGACTGCAATTACAACAACTTAGGCCATATACATAATCTTACTAAGAGATGATAAAGCAAAAGACTTGCAGCAAGATGAGTTTAATTACACGTATCAGCAGGCAATTCAAAGACGTACAAGAATACACAAAAAATATAAATAATCAGTAAAAATACAATGGCTTTTTTCTGAAATTGAATTTCACTTACTGTCGAGATAGCTAGCAAGAGAAGTAGACAGAAAGATATCTTCTGGGCCTGCCCAAGACATTTGGTAAACTGTATAAAGTAATCGACTTTTTTTTGGTAAACTGTATAAGTTGGAGTTTTTCGGTATCGCTAAAAATCACCGAAAATTCAGGCCAATTGGATTCAAATCGCATTGGCAGGAAACTCCACGCTTCTTGACGAGCACTTAACCCTCAACACAATGCTTCAAAGAAACCACCTAACCCAACAAGATGAAACAAAATCTAAACTTCACCGGGATAAAAGAAAAAAGAAAGAACTAGATTACAACCCTGATTTCAAAATTAAAGGGTTAAAAGAGATGAATCGTCTGAGTTCAGGCCGGAAAGGATCTGGAGACAGAAACCCTAACCAAAAGATGCTGAATTTGGAGCTGGAGAAAACAATTTAAGAATTAAGATGGGTCGCTCAAGCACGAGGGATAAGAGAGAGGGCAGCCGGGGGGTCGTTAGCAAACCCGCTGCATTATTACCAAGAAGTGTCGCTCAAGTGCGTTTTGGGCTTCAAATTTTTCTCTTACAAAAGAGTACATAAAATAAGATGGACCGATTTTATTTTTATTGTTTTTTAAAGTTTAGAATTTCGATGGACCAATCTTATTGACAATCAAATTGTAACCGCCCTTTGAGCTCGGAAATGACATGTCTTATGTTGACCATGACCGATGGGGGTGAGCATGTCACCATGCCGGTAATGTGAGAACGTAGACACTCCATATCATGCCGGTCATCTAGAGATAGGCAGTTTGTATCGAGCTGAACTGAGTGAACGAGCTAAGTTATGAGGGTGATCAGAAGGAGGCCGCGAAGCATTTGCTGAAACCTTCAAACAAGAGGCCCAATATTGGGCTAAGTCTATGTTGGCCCATTTCTAATATGATCTGATTAAATTCTTAAAAGTGTCACGTGTATGACTTTCTAGTCATTCCCACGTCATAGGCCCTTCCTATCTGAATTGTGATGAATGTCGTAGGTTATGTCTACATTGAAGTGACATGTCACGACTTGAAAGGCCGAAGTCCAACTGTCTTTGACATATGTGACGTGTACCAGCCTCTCTTTAAAAATTTGAATTTTGATACTTATCTCAAGAGCTGTTTCTAAATATCATTTAGATTATCTCGCGGATTATGTTAACTAGATAACCAAAGGAAATCTCGACGGCTTCAATGTCATCGTCGCTTATAAAAGAGAGTGGACCATTTTGTTCACTCTTTTGCGGTCTCCTGTTTTTAGTGCCAACGTTTGAAAGAATCATGTGTCCTCATTCTACATCTTAAAACACCCGCTTTAGATTTTCTCAGCACGTAAATTTTTCCTCGATCTCTGTATAATTTCCTTTTGAGTCATGTCTTATAGTGGATGATCTGCCCCAAATGATTCCTTTGATGAAGTCCTTAAAAGGGATATCTCTAAGGTCGTGTGGTACGTTGCTCATGAACACTCCAACACCTCTTTCATGTCTAGGTCACAATCTGTAAGAGATTCTCAAGGATCTCGGGCCGTAGATATGTCAGTTGATGTAGGAGTTGGGCCTTCTCCGGTCAAGGCCATTCCTTACATTTTGGCTATTGTGTAGATGAATACATTATAGATAGCCACTCATAACCAAAGAGTCCTAGGGCTATTGTGCAGTGTATAGCGAGCAACTAGTTGCTGGTCTTTGATTCACGACGACTCATGTAGTTTTTCACGTTTTGGTTCATTACAATCTAGGCTTGCCGCAAATCGTTCCCAACGAGATTAAGGTTATCATAGGTTTTTCCATCTTCTACAGAATAATAGGTAGACATCTTTTAGTTCTTTTGTTAAGGCATTCTTTCCCCTTAGTTGGTGTAACAAGATCCCGACATAGTATTGTTTCTATCTTAGGCCTAAGTATGATATGGGTGTGGATCAGAATGTCCTTGCAAAACTTACTTCTTATATTAAGAAGTGGAAAAAGGAAGTCTTATTTATTTGACTGTGGGTTTGTTAGAGAACGGATCAATTTTGTTGAAGAAACGACCGACTTCATAAGGATTCATTAGCATTCTTGGCGAATGTGAAACAATGGGATTTGGAGAATATTCGTAAGCAAGATGTTACCTCAATACTTCCTCGCTTTTCCTCAGTGATTTCCTTGGCCGAAATGGAGAGTGTCGGGCTTGATAATTATAAGACCCTTCTTGAAGAGTCCATAGAACAATGTAGGGGTGTTGGATATTTGACATTGTGTGTACTTATTATGTATGTACTGCTCGAATCATGTTAATCAACTTGATATATTCTTGTGTTTTCTTTTTGCAGTGGCTTCGATCTCAAATATCTTTAGGATTGCCTAGACTATAACCAAAGTCCCCAATATAGACATTTCTCAACAGATTGTCGACCCTATCGGCAAGTCAGCTACTGAGAATGCAGATCTGCCTGTTAATACATTTGTTGATATGGTTGCTTCTCTATCTACCGATGATTTTACTGACAAGGTTACATTAGTTCTTACTGCTCATGTCGGTTCAGAGGTGCCGATTTATGCGAGTCTCCCTGATGAGTCTTATACCCTTAAGAGAAAGAGATATTCTCAGCATAAGGGAATGAGCGACCCCCAAGCAAAAAGAATAATAATCAATATGCTCATGTGGTGACCAATTGTGATGACGTCTCTCTTGGAACTTATGTGATGATGTCTGATTGCGCTTCTCCTGAACTATATGCTTCTCCGACATCAAATATTGTCTCGATGAGGAGTGCGGAGTCCGATCAAGAATATGTCCCAACTTCATTGAATCCTTTGAGTCCTTGGGATAAGATTCAAATTCCTCCATTAAAGGATAATAAAAAATGATGTGATACTTTGCCCAAGAAGGTACTAGGGGGTCAATGACGAGTTATGAACCTAGTCCTCGAAAATCCAGTCTTAGACCTAGGCCAAGAATACTACAACGTTTTGCTCGAAAACGTTGATTCGTTCTTGAAGGGGTGGTTCTCTACGACGAAGAGAACGCTTACTCGCAAGTGATTTATTTAAAAGTCTATTCGACTCTTAAGAAAAAGATTTCACTCAATAATTATAATATCATTGTCGTTGTATTAAAATTGTACATAGAAGGCCTGTATATAGGCTACAAAGTAGAAGACTAACAAACTCCTAAGCAATGTGAGATAAATTACTTAGTAATTTTCGCCACTTTATTTCCTAGTGGGCCTAACTTGACTCTAATAAGCCCTCGTGGCTCTTATTTGCTGAAAATAAATATTTAACCCAATATACTACTATGTATACACATTTTTTCATGGGCCTTACTTCCAAGCCCATAAGACTTTTATTAAATAAATCCAATGCAAAATAAAATTATACAAGTCCAACAAACCAATTAATGGCACCAGGCATTAAATTCAGGCCCATTTGCACAATTAACGGTTTTCATGGCCGCATTATTCAAGTCTTCAAGTCCCCAGGATGGATCACATTATTCTCTCTCGGTTGAAAAGGATTCATCCTCGAATCAATAGGACGTCGTAAAATTCTACAACACGCACCAATCTTGAACAACCCGCAAAAAAGCGTCAATGATATGCCAGGATAAAATATAATGCAAATATACAGCTCCAAAGCAATAGCATGTGTAGATGTCGATTCATGCTTCCTCAATGGAACATAAGAAAAGTGTCTCGGCTAGATATAGATGTTGATCAAGCTCGGAGTGGCAGGAACATAGTCATAGCAATGCAATGTAGGATCTTCATCAACACGCAAGGCAAAAGGATCAATAAAAATGTGCGCCGGTTTGTCATCATTAACAACTGGGGATAGATCATCCAAAGGCAATACAGAGGCTGCATTGGATATATCCAACAGCCCGATGTCCTCCTCATGTGGACGATCATCATGTACCTGCAAAGAAGATTCAACAAAGCTGGAACAAGAATTTAGTAACATAGAATCTTCATTTTCCTCAACTAGAACTGACTCCTTGAGTTCTTCCTCCGCAATAGATTCCTCAGACATCTCTACTTTCTCATCCACAAATCCAGGCTCATCCATCTTCACTTTCTTATCAAAATATATAGGACTACTTTCTTCCTCCCTCTCTACCGCACACTCACTTTCCCCCTTTTTCAACTCCACCTCTCGAATGTAAACAACCTCTTCGTTTTTCTCTTCAACTAATTCTTGTTCTGTTGAAAATTCAGCCCTCTGTTTGGCCTCAACATCCCATAATAGTTCATTTTACTTCTCCATGGTTTTACTACTCACCACACCATACAAAAGAATTCTCTATACTCAGAAGTAGTGAGTCAAAAGCTAAATTATCCTTTACACGTGGATTTGCATCCCTTTTCTCCCTCTCTTCACGTCGGTCACCACCTTTTATTGGTGGAATGCCCAAATGAGAATTCAAAACAGTTATTGCTGCCCAGATCCTATCCAAGATCTCACTCGTATGTCTCTGCTCCGCACGAAAAAGTAAATTTGCCCTTTGTTGAGTAGCCATATGCAAATCCCAATCAAATAGGGAAACCCCTTGTGAACCACTCTTCTATTCCGAGTTCCGACATAATGCAACATTCAAACCTCACAACTATCGTGTTTACGCTCACTCATATATAGAGATCAACGATAAAACGAATCATGACAATGAGCAAACCCTAAATATAATGCTGAAAAAAAATTCCCAGAATTTAAGCAGTGACTTTTCATGCAGATTGTGATCAAACGACTAAGAATTTGGAAAAACTCAAAAGATGAAAGTTGTAGAACAGAAAGTTTCATGTATGGTCACAAATTTTCAGGTAATTTGGATTCGGTTAACTCAAGGAAATCGAACTCGAACAACAATGGACTACTGCTGTTTTTCTGGACCGATTGTTTGGATTAATCAGTTGTTTTAGGCAATATTTTCGTCGAATTTTGATTTGATTTAAAGAGAGAAATTGTAGAACGAGATGTGTTTGAGATGTGGTAAATTTTATAATTTTTCGAGGGGTGATGGGTCGTCAAACCACCAAAGATAAATCACCTACAACCTCTATAGCTAGTATAGTAGAAGTAGAAATTCGAACCCACAGAGGCAGTGGACTTATTTCTTCTAAAATTCGTGAAAAGAAAGATATTTGGTGTTTTATAACTATTTCCTAAGAAGAAAAGGAAAACAAAATAAAGAAAGGGTTCTATTTGGGCCCATTTACTACTTGCACGGCATTTACTACTTGTACCACAAAAAATTACTTGGCATCAAGCATGATTTTTATATAGAACGCCGGCCACCACATCGAGTTCGCTTGTGGAACACCAACGTCGATCCACGATGGCGCTGGTGTTCCACAGAACACCAGCAGGTCGACGCTCTCATATAAAAGTGTTAAATCTTGAACGTCATCGTGATTTTTTTCATCGGTGTTTAAGTGGCATACCAACGCCGCGACACCGACGTTGGTATGCCACTGGAACACCATGTGGTGACGTTTTTTTCACCCGAAAAAATATTCATTAATGTGGTGCAAGTAGTAAAAAGGGGGGTCCAAATAGAACCCACCTAAAGAAAAGTTCCAGTCAATTAATCGTTTCCCCCCAATACCTATGATTGATCATCGATTCACGGATGACTCGTTAAATTATTAATAAATTGGTTATAGTTGACCACAACCGTGAATCAACCAATCTCTCCTAAATTCGTTAATTGGGACAACCGCCACTAATTACACCCTAATTATGGCACAACCCGCAACGACCGCCCGGGGTTTGGTGACATAACAACCTTAAAGATTATAGAGACCCAATTACCAGGTATTAATCCAACCGGCTTAATTTTAACCATAGTATTATCTATTTTCACAACAGGGAATCCTACGGGCTACGAACCGGCAGACAATTTGTTGTTTACCACTAAAAATCCAATCTTTTATGGCAACCGCCTAAGATGGATTTTGGTGCTCGATTAGAAAATCAATTCAACTATCGTGCACAAATAACCAAATCAACATTCTAATAATGTATCGATTAAAGCAGAAAATAAATAAATACTAATAAATTAACGAGGAGTGGGAACAATTTGATCTCACAATCATCAAGAAATCAAGGGCTCAACAATCAATTAACCGGAATAAAGATATTAACTACTCATTCTAATTATAAAATCACAAGAAAAAGAAGGAGAGTACCTTAATTTATTGAAAAGAAGAAACAAACAATCACCAATCCATGGAGAAAGTAGGAAGAAAATATGAAGATGGGTGGAGAGGAGAAGATGCGCCCCTCTCCTCTCTTTTGTCGCATATTGTATGAATTAGGGATTGGGAAAAAATATTTATTTCTATCTAAATACTAATAATAAATAAAGTTGGACCCACTCATAAGGTTAAAATAACATAATATAGTGTTTAAATGGTAATAATGCTAATGCAAATTCGCTGCTGATGTGTTTTATTTCTGCCAAACTCGGCCATTGAATGGTAGGATCCTACCATAACTGGTTTTAGCTTTCCAAAGATCGCTTTCTTTTTCTAGCTTGACCGCTTCACTTCAACTTCGTCCAAACCGCTCCAAATGACTCCGAAATGACTCGAAACATCCAAAATCATGCCTCCATCATATAGGTGCTGAAAAACATAAAAAACAACTACCCGAACAATATCTTTTCATGCAAAACGTATCAAGAATACACTATATACCTCACAAACTGTGGACTTATCAAGGGGATAGAGTAAAAAATGATCTAGGACGAAAACATGTGTCAAATCAAAGAAAAAAGGATTAGGGTTAAGGTTTTTGGGATGAAGGCTTGAGATATGAAGAATCTACAAATTTTCCGTGTAGGATTATGAAGATTTGAAGGTTTTAAGGCTATTCTTTGGGAATAGGGGATGAAATTTACGAAAAATATACGATTTTTTTTTTAATAATGCGAAATAAATGAAAGAAGATAAATGAGATATTTGATATCTTAGTTGCTGTGTTCTGATACCAAATGCTGTGATACTTTGCCTAGGAAGGTAGTAAGAGATCACTGACGAGCTATCGAAAATCCAGTCTTAGACCTAGGCCTAGAATACTACAACGTTTCGCTCGAAAATGCCGATTCGTTCTTGAAGGGGTGGTTCTTTACGCGCTAAGAGCAACGCCACTAAATAGTGATTGATTTAAAAGTCTATTCGACTCTTAAGAAAAAGATTTCACTCAATAATTATAATATCATTGTTGTTGTATTAACATTGTACATATGAGGCCTTTATATATGCTACAAAATAGAAGACTAACAAACTCATAAGCATTGTGAGATAAATTACTAGTAATTTTCGCCACTTTATTTTCTAGTGGGCTTAACTTGATTCTAATACTTAACCCAATATACTATTATATAGACACCTTTTTTCATGGGCCTTACTTCAAACTAGGCCTATAAGACATTTATTAAATAAATCCAATGCAAAATAAAATTATACAAATCCAACAAACTAATTAATGGCGCCAGACATTAAATTCAGGCCTACTCGCACAATAAACAGTCTCCATGGCTGTATTATTCAAGTCTTCAAGTCCCCGGGATGGATCACATCATATGGGGTCTATTGCTGCGGCCTTCTCTGTCCATATTGACCTGGGGATACTTCGGAACTGTTGGAGACACGTGCGATTTTGTTGGCCCTAGCTGAGGCAGATCGGCTGGGGCTCTCGTCTATGATCTTTGAGAGAGTCGTCTATCTTGCATTCAAGGCTTGTCTCGCTGGCCGAGGACTCCGTCTGCCTTTGTGTTGCCTAGTTCGTGATTGTATTTTAGCCTCGACGTCCTTTTCGTCTGTCAGTTTGCTTTTGTTAAACGGTCCCAGTAATGCCCCAAATAAGACATTCTCTGCTAGATATAATGTTCTTGCATGTGAGCTCTATTTTTCTTTGGACATCCTCACACGATGTAATCTCATCCTTTTCGCTGATTCGCCTTAATAAAAGTGTTGGTTTTCCTAAAAAAGAAATAAATATTTCAACTTTATAATCATTATTTCACTTTATTTTATTTCATTAAAAATTCTCTCACAAATCATTTTTTCATCTACATAAATTTCAATACAACATTTTAACATTATAACCATTATTTCACTTTATTTTCAGAAAATAGACTAAATATAAATTACAGTCTAGCATGCGTGAGTCATATTTCAATAACGATTAGTGATACATCCAGTATTCATTTTACCACAACATCCTACACAATACAATCAATACCATTCATTTGTTGGAACCCATAACAATAAATATAACATCATTTTAATCCATGAAAATAAACCATGTAATGGAAAGTGCACTACACAAATGTGTAGTGCACATACCATTTCTCTTCATTAAATATAGTAACTAATCTCCTTTCGAATTTTTTTTTTCTTCCGAAAACAAAAGATAACACCACACACACGTCCCAAACGGGTTCATGTAGAGTCCATGTTAGACCTTAGTGATTACCAAGTGGGATATAGACTTGAAAGAAAAAATAAAAATAAAAAGATTATGGTTTGTAAAAAAATATATATATATATATATATATATATATATATATATATATATATCATTATTATAAAAAAAAAGTGCATTGACAATAATGACCAAATTATTTCATTGTTGTTACAACAGGTCCGGGCAAGCTCGTCGGAGCCTAAACAAAAGTCGCCGGAGTAGTCAAGAAACCATTGTATATCATCATGAAGAAACTTGAAGAGTAGCCAATCCCCGACCCTGGACCCAGAGGGAAGAAGTGCAAAAATCTCTCACTTGTTGTATTACCTTTCTTTCTTTCTGCCTGCGATTGTCACCCACCCTATTCAATTTTCTTCTCCCCGGAAATTTATCTCCAACCACATTAATCCATCGGTAATACGCAATTTCTCCGTATATTCTTCATAAGTTCCGAAGTTAGGCACACTATTTTTCAGAATCGCCCCTAGGGTTCTGATTTTAGTCTGGAGCCTAATTCTTGGACGCATTTATATCATCAATCTTAGGTTTGCAAATTCATTTTCTTTCTTGTCATAGAAAGCTAATTGTAAATTAAATGGGACTATTGAGCCGGATTTTCAATAGAAAGAGACCCCGAATCCGCATAATTCTTAATGGGTTTTGCGCGATTGTTTTAGTTTTCCTCCTTTACAACCGGCAAGATAGTAATACCATGAAATACCCCCTTTTAAGGAGGTCATCATTTTTAGCTTCTAGCTCTCATTGGAGCTCGACAAGTGGATCCATATATCGTAGAACAATGGTTGAATCCGGAATTCAAACTGCATCTAATGACAGTGTTTCTGATTTTAGTGAATTAGCTGCAAAACATCCCGAATTCTGTTGGGGATTGCTTGAGCATCAGGGCTATGATAGCAGCTGTGAGTTTTTGAAAGCTCACTCAGAGTGTACCTCCGGTGGTTTCTTCGATTATTTACAGTTTTACTACTGCACCTGCAAAGGAAGCTCTTGGGCTTTTCTGGTCTTGGCTATATGGCTTTTCGCGTTGTTTTATCTTTTAGGTAATACTGCAGCCGATTACTTTTGTCCTTCTCTCAAAAGCTTTCTTCCTGCTGAAACTGTCACCATCTGTTGCTGGGGTTGCTCTGCTTCCACTTGGAAACGGTGCTCCTGATGTCTTTGCAAGTATTGCTGCTTTTACGGGTACTGGTACTGGGGATGTAGGGCTCAACAGTGTGCTTGGTGGTGCTGTATTTGTTACCTGTGTTGTTGTTGGTGTGGTGTCCCTTTGTGTTGCTGATCAAACTGTTGAAATTGATCGAAAATGCTTCATTAGGGATATTATCTTCATTATTGTAACTCTTGCATCCCTGTTGGTGATATTGGTTGTAGGTAGAATTAGTGTAGTCGGAGCCATTTTCTTCATATTGATTTATGTGGCTTATGGCTTTGTTGTAGCTGCAAATGAGATTTTGAGGAAACAGGTGCAGAGATTGAATTTAGATGTTGTGACGCTCGTTGCTTCCTGTAAGAGGAAGCATCTTCTCTCAAGGAGCCCAGTTGGATGATTCTGTATACAACCCTTTATTGGACATTGAGTCTGAAAACGATGGACTGCAGTCACATTGCTCCTTGCCCCAGTGGATGTGGGCTTCCAATGTGGCCATATATTCAAACCAGGCAATTAAAGTGCAGGAGAGTGACCAGCTGTTTCGGATATGGAACGACGAGGGAACTGAAACCGGACAATCATCTGTCACGTGCTCAAAGTTATGTCTACTTATTGAATGGCCATTGAATGTGCCGAGACGGTTAACGATTCCCTTAGTTGATGAAGATTCTTGGTCAAAATTCTATGTCGTAACCAGTGCCTCATTGGCTCCAGTTCTTCTTTCTTTTATGTGGAGTACCCAAGAACAATTGAGTGATAGAGTAGAAACCTTGGATGGTTTCTCGGTGTTTCAGTTGGTTTTGTACTGGGAGTTCTTGCTTATCAGTATACAAGGTCAGATCGTCCACCTAGAAGATTCTTATTCCCATGGGTTTTGGGCGGTTTCTTGATGTGTATAGTATGGTTCTATCTGATTGCTAATGAGCTTGTTGCTTTGCTCGTTAGTTTCGGGGTTGTCATGGGAGTAAGCCCTTCAATTCTTGCTTTAACTGTGTTAGCATGGGGTAACTCTATAGGTGATTTGGTTTCAAATACTGCATTAGCTATGAATGGAGAGATGGGGGTGCAGATTGCCATGTCTGGATGTTATGCTGGTCCTTTATTCAATGCCTTGATTGGGTTGGGAGTCTCAATGTTGTTAGGAGCCTTATCAACCGAACCCGGATCGTTCTTGATTCCTCTGGACAATAGCCTGTACTACACCATGGGGTTCCTTGTGGCAGGACTTGTATGGGCACTCTTTATATTGCCCAAGAATGATATGCGTCCTAACCGGATGCTTGGAGTTGGCCTGATTTCCATTTATTTCTTATTTCTCTGTGTAAGGATTAGCAGTGCCATGGGATTCTTCTCATTGGCAGGACTAAGGTGACATTACCTGTATGTTGTTGTCATATTACTGTGTTGTGATGTAAATGAGATGTTTTAGTATACTTTTTAGCCATTGGAATCAGCTATTATTCCCTGAGCACTAATATGCATCTTGCAAATGAACAGTGTTAGACCCACAACTGTTGAGTCACACCATGTATTGCGACATACTTTTACCTCATTGATTGATATGGATGGAATCTACACACAATTCGCAGATTCAGTTTTCATCCTAAAAGAAAAGAGAAAACTCAACACACCATAAAATACGTGAGCAAAACTCAGTCATAAATTAATTAGGGAAAAGTAATATCAAGCGTCTTGCCAATAATAACAATTACATTATATTTATTGATTGAAGAATTAATTTCAAGCATTATTTTTTATTAAGGTTAAAGGTTGTGAAGGACAAGGACATTTTTATACACGCCAGAATTACATTTTCATTCCATCTCAACCATTTTGATCTTATCATTCTTTCTCGCTACCCTACTGATTATAAAATGAATAGAATATCTCCACTGAAATATTGCATTGATTAATCTATCTATCTATCTATATATTTGATTTAACTATATTGATTAGCTAATGCCTTTACTATGTTTTATCTGGCCTAAGAGCACTCGTGATCGATCTTTCTAAAATCTATTATTTGTAGTTTTAAATACATAATTTTCTAGTTTACAGAATCTTTATCTAAAATGAAATGCATCGGATTCTTTATTTTACATAATGAGTTAGATATAAAGGAAAATTTACAGAATTTGATAAATTTTCGATAGATGTAAAGAAAATTTTACAGAATCTGTAGTTTACAAATTACGATGGCTTGTGAAACTACATTGGCATTGCCAATTTTTAGTAAAAGGCAATGGAGGGAAAATTGTCAAATAGGCCAAAAAATTTCTAAAATTAGTAAAAAAGACATGTACATTATTTATTTAGTCAAAATGACAATTTTCATTGTGTATGGACAAAAATACCTCTTTTCTTAATTTTCCATGTTTATAACTGCTCCCACGTTTTTTTTTAAGGTGCTTCCACGTTGTCTATCAAGAAAAAAAAAACAAAAAACAAAAAACAAAAAAAATTGAAACCACGTTCCACACCTGTGAATAAAAAAATCTTTATCACAGCTTTGGCCATATTTTTCATTGTGTATGGCAACTGAAACCGCGAAATCTTTGGCCATATTTTTCAACGGAAGGAGAAATGTCTAAGGCGTTTAAAGCGTGCATGAATGTTTATCGAAAATACCCACAAATTATTTATCACCGCTTCATATTGACCTTTATGGAGGAGTATCACTTGATTCTCTCCTAAAGGGAAAAATATTGGCATCAACGATCGAATATTCAATGGCTCGTAGAGGGGGAACACAACACTCATTTTTACCATCTTACTACCATTCGCATGCGGCAAAAGAAGCACATCACATTCCTTAAGAACAGTCAAGGGGAATGGACAAATGATGAGAACAAATTGAAACAGATGGTTCAACAACATTACATTCAATTGAAACTCGATCTTGATACCCATCTACATGTGAGTGCCTACAATTTCCTCCTCTGACCAAATCTCGAATTGACTTTATTGAACAGGGGATGTGAACGAGCTTGAAATCGAAGATGCCTTATTCCAAATGGGATCCTATAAAGCCGTAGGTCCAGACGGCCTCCCTTCTCTATTTTACAAAAAATGTTGGCAATCGTTGGCACTTCTATAGTCCGGTTTATTAAGGATGCATTTCAAACAGGTACTTTTCCGCACCTTATGAACGAAACTATGATTACTCTTTTACTGAAGGTTGATCAGCCGGAATATCCTTTGCAATTTCGTCCCATAACTCTCACATATGTCACTATCAAATTGGTCACGAAGGTCTTGGCTTATCGTTTGCACGGACTCATCGGTAAACTCACGGGCCCCTCCCAAAACGCATTCATACCTGGAAGGGGTAGCACGGGAAATATTATTATCGCGCAAGAGGCAATCCACACTTTTAGAAACAAATCCGGCAAAAAGGGGTACATGATGATTAAAATCGACTTGGAGAAGGCTTATGACAGAGTCAAGTGGCAATTTATCGAAAAAATATTGGCACGAATTGGCTTTAATCCCCATTTGACAAGCCCTGCAATGCACTGTATTTCTTCAACTCGCCTATCGGTTCTATGGAATGGGGAACACCTTGACTCTTTTTTACCGTCTCGGGGCCTACGACAAGGGGATCCACTAGCGCCTTATTTATTTGTTCTCTGCATGGAGATTCTGAGCCATAAAATCAATGAAGCAGTTACCTCTGGGATCTGGAAACCGGCCAGGCTCAGTCGGGGTGGCCAACCAATCTCCCACATCTTTTTTGTGGATGATTTATTGTTATTCGGCGAGGCATCAGTGGAACAGGCTCAAGTTATCAGCACTATCCTTGATCATTTTTGCGTGTGTTCGGGCCAAAAAGTCAACGTTCAAAAATCTATGTTCCACACTTCCAAGAATGTAAGTCGGCAACAACGGAATTTAATCGCCAATAGCCTCCATATGAAACATACGGATAATTTGGGTCCTTATCTGTGGGTTCCCCTACTCCATACGCGACAGACCGTATCTACTTACAGCTATATTGTGAATAAAACACGAAGGAAACTGACTTCTTGGAAGACGGACTCTATTTCCAAAGCAGGTAGAGCCATCCTCATCAAATCCTCGTTGTCCACAATTTCACACTACACCATGCAAACGGCGAGATTACCCAAAGGTATCATTGATGAAATCGATCGAATCTGTAGAGCTTTCTTTTGGGGAGAGGAAAATGGTCGTCGTAGGCTTCACTCCATCTCGTGGAAAAAACTATGCACACCAAAGATGATTGGAGGTATTGGATTCCGGGATCTATCTAAAATGAATACGGCTCTATTGGGGAAACTCGCTTGGAATTTTCTCTGCAATTCGCAAGCATTATGGGTCAAAGTCCTTAGGGACAAATATGGCGATTCTTGTGGAGAAACTAAAACTAATTTTGCTAAGATATAACGCGATATCGGCACCGCTTGAGAACACTCGGGATTTGGCGAAAATGGACAACGGCACTATATCAAATGGGGCCCCAAGTAACGATAGCTACACGGTTTTCTCTCGCCACGGCTCAATGCTACACTTCTATTGTGGCTAATGATGACGATATCCTGGGACCTAGTATGACGACCGAAAGGCCCTTGCGTGGTAATTTCCTCCTTTGACAGCTTTGTCATGATGCCTTGTTAGGTTCGTAACACTCTCTCAAGCACCACGTTGCCTCCTACTACGCGCCATCTGTGTCACCAGGATTGAGTCCACCTTTTCATGCACTCCGTGGGATCAGTCGTGGGCCCACCGGTGTTGGTCCAGATTGTCCTCCAAGACTCAGTAAACCTCTTTTGTACGCGTCTTCAACACGTGAATGGCTACGATTGAACCTTACTCCGGCACATTCCCACCCCCTTGGGAAAGGCAATTGGCACTATCTATTTCGAGAAGCTATTGGCGGGATACGACATTGGAGGAATAAGAGGATCCATGGTGATGGGATAGTGCATCTGTCTCCAACCCAAGTCTTTTTATCTAATGTAATTAAGCGTGCTAGAAATCTTAGACTAGTTTGGCAGATTGATGTATAGCCATTGAATTTTATTTTGAACATTGTAAAGTCATTGGCCGGTTTGTTATCAATAAAGTTCTTCTTAAAAAAAAATCTAATATATGTATATTTTTTAGGAATATCTAATTTATTAATCAAACATATCTTTTAACATTTTTAATGTATGTTTTCAATCATCATAATATTTTCATTTTTTTTGCTTCTCTTCATTTTGACCATCATATTGTCATTGTTGTTATAGTGTCAATCTATAATGTCGACTTGAATGACACTACTTATATATTTCCGATGACTATGATTTTGTCACAGATGTCAGAGTGTTAATTGAAAGTGTCAACTTAAATGACACTACTTATGTATTTACAATGAATCGTGTGACAATCAATGGTGAAACATTGTATGACTCTGGTTATTATTACTGTTGTCATAATATCAATCAGTAGGGACAAATTGAATGACAATATTTATTTATTTACGGTGAATCAGTGTGACATTCAATAGTGACCCATTGAATGACCCTGATTATTGTTATTGTTGTAAAAATGTCAAAGCGTAGTATCAGTCTGTATTGACACATCATATCAATAGCCTGACTGTTTTTTTCATCTGAACCTTTTTTTAATTACCCTTTTATTTTAAACATTTAGTTTGAAATATGGATTCATTAATTTTACTAAACCCATTCAATAAATTTGAAAGATTCATTTCGTTCGTATGCGGCTAGATGTCACTTTTAAGTGACACTGTCAAGTGTCACTGTTAAGTGTCGGTGTATATTGCTAAATGATATTGCTAAACATCTCTATTTTAAGTGACACTTCTAAGTGTTCTTGTTTAGTGCCGTTGTTTTATTGCTAAGTGACTGTTTTAAGTGACACTGTTAATTGTCACTTTTAAGTTACACTCTTAAGCGTCCTTGTTTAGTGACATTGTTAAGTATCATTCTTCATGTTCACAATTTTTTGTTGAGACTTATTATAACCTTTTATGAATCAGTGTCTATTAGTAGTGTCACATAATATCACAATATCAAATGACAGTGTTAAATAGTGTGATAATTAATAGTGACACATAATATATCTGAAATTTGTTAATCACTAGTGACACACTGTCACTGTTTTCGGTTAAATAGTATTAGTAACAAATTGAATGACACATTATTGCAATAAAAAAAAGATTTTTGAAATTTTATCGGACATATATCTTAAAAAGATAACGAAAAAATACGAGTTCTGGTGAAAAACGTACGATGATTGAAAATATAAATTAAAAGATATAACTAATTAAAAAATGATTGGATATATATACATACATATATATATATATATATATACTAGGAAGAAAGCATGCGTGCTCTGCACTATTGGTGCTCCAGTTTATTTTTATAATCACCGAAATGCGAAAATTAAAAGTGAATCAGCAAATGTAATAATCATAGATGACTGAAATAATAAACCTGAGTAAACTATAAAAAGGTATACGATACGTGTCCAACAACCAACACGACATGATACGCTCTGATACATTACGATGGCATGTCCGGCATGTGTCGGTTGATGAAATGAATATCCGACACATCTTCTACACCTCCAGACATCGTATGGATACTTTTCGACACTACTGAACATTTTTTTTTCAATTAGTACTTAAATCTATTTTAACCGAAAAATGAAGCTATCTTCGACATTATTTGCAACAACACGTGTTCTACCAATAACACGACACGGCACGCTTCGATACACCCCGAGGACATATCCAACATGTGTCGGTTGATGAAATGAATATTAATTAAAATTTTAATTAAAATCTAACACATCATCAACACTCTACGACACAAAATCGACACCTTTCGACACTACCGAACCCTTTTTTGTATTCTCGATCTAGGCTAATTTTAACGGCCATGGTAAAATACACAATTAAATTTCCATAGAAATTAAATCAACAATACACTATAGCCGGTTTAACAATATTTGTGGCAAATAAATTTTTTTCGGATATTTAATATTTTATATAAACGATATGTTTTTTTACTTAAAAATTCATTTCAAGAATTTTAATATTTCATGTAATCATCAAACCAAATATTTTTGGAGGCATGATATAAAGATCGTGTAGGCAACATGTCGTGGATGTACGGTATTTTTCAAAATGATTTTGACCCTTCATGTGGATGTAGTTTTAATGCCATGTAGGATGCTTTTACGAAGTTGTAGATAAAGTGACAATGAGAATGGGGAATTTTTATGGTGGTCAATGACCACCAAACTCAATCTTGAATTCAATTGTAATATCCCGATTTTCAAAAAGGGCATCCTTGTCTTTTCACGAAAAATCTGAATATTTAGTTTTGTTTTAAAGGATTAAAAGAAAAAGGGAAAAGAAAAGGAAAAGGATTAATGAGATTTATTTAATAAGGAATAATTAGTTTAATTGGGATTATAAAAGGAAAACTAATCCTAAATTAACCTAGTTGTTGTTTTACGAAAAAAATATCATCGGGCGCAAAGTTTGAGGGAAAAATAAGAGAAGAGGCTTTCGAATTTCGAAGCTAATCCGTGTTCTTTTCAATGGGACATCTCAAGAGAAAGGATCACCGCGAGACGAGGATCGTTTTGATATCAACAATCCCTAAATCCGTTAACGTAGGTTTTCCCTCATCGTTATTGATATTAGGGTTTGTTCATCATCGTTGTTTAGCTGCGTTTTCTGAGTTTAAACATCGTAGTGATCATCTTTGGATTGATCATGTGTAGGTTTGGAGTTAAAGGTTTAACCTTTTTAAGGCTTTGGTAGCGTGGATCGTAGTAGCACGCAAATTTAAGGTAACGTGGTGTTTTTATCGTATGATTAAGGTGTCATAAAGTTATAGAGCAATTTGTATGTTTATTTTCGTGGTTTTGAATCTGTTTTGGTTGGAGTTTGGGTTGGAAATCACGCTACGCTTAATTTGTAGAATTTTCGGAAAATCTGGCGACGGGCGTCAGATAAGGCGGACGGCGCCTGAGGTAGCGGCAATTCAGACGAGCGCTTGGAATTTTTACGGACGGGCGCTTGAGGGTTCGGCTTAAATACATGATGGGGCTGAATTTCAGCGGACGGCGCCTGGAGGTTGGTGGACGACGCTCGAGTCGGACGGCGTTCACATAGGTCGACGGGCGTTCACCTGCTTATTCCGCTTTTCATTGTTTTCGCGTCGGCTTGGTTTCGTGATTTATAATCATGTTTTATCGCTAACCTTAGGTGACAAAGCCCTAAATTAGCTTTTGATGCGTTTAGTTCGGCACCATATGAATTCCTAAAAAGATGAAGTGTGGGATCGCTGAAAGCTTTGGATTTGCCTTTGTGCTTCGATAGGCTAGGTTTATCGATGTCTGTGTATATGCTAGGTTTTGTCGTAGTCTAGTGGTCTTAGGGAAGAGGGAGTAGATCACAGGTGAGCCTTTTATGTGAATCAACTTAAGTGGCTAGTTAAACATCTAATCAAACATATGTGCTAGATTAATAATCTTAAACATCATGCAATGCTTTGTAAGGCATAAAGACAATATCGTGATGTGTTCTTCGACCGCATAAAGTAGACTGCACTCACGCCGGTCAATCGATTGGCTAGATAAAGCGCCTGGTACATTCTCGCCGGTTATCACACCATCGACTCGTATATTCCGGGCTACTGAGCGCGTGTCTCAAGTAGTTGCACCCGGCTGTCCTAGTATATCCTATTACTAGCGTAGTGCCCTTGTTATTCATGATGTAACAAACGTGAGCTAAGCTAGATAACTTTGGAACCTCCTGCTATGCTATGAACATAATATGATAGTTAGCTAGTGGTTAATAACGGAATGAATTAATAAAAGACGGCGTTGCTTTTATTTCTTTACGAGACCGACGTTATGCGATCTTCTACACGCGTACTAAGTACTTATGTTACTTACCTGCTACTTTTTGTTTGTCTTTCTCTTTCCCCAAAGAAGATGAACAGTGGCTAGTGTTGATGAGTTCTTTGATGAGACGCAGAGATGGAACTCTTGAAGACTTAGTTCTTTTAGTTTGATTCTTTCATTAATGTTGTTGATTTAGTTTCAAACAATGTTGTCTTTCTTTTGGATTAGTTCCATTTGAGTTCTTTTGGATTTGAGTGCTGGTTTAGTATTCTTTATTGGATTTAGTTTTACAGCATTGAAAACCGTGTGTTCGATCTTTTTGTCTTTGCTTTTTCCTGTCGTTTTATCTTCCGTCGTTTTAGTTCCGGCGTGTATGACGTAAGGCTTACATATATTATTGAATTTATTTGATAATATTTGTGCCGAGCGCTCTTTCCGGATAAGGACTCGGTGTCCGGGAAAAGGGACGTTACATCAATGGTTGAGAATTAATTTACATGATCACAATCATCCAAGTGATGACATGTGTCCATTGAGTTTGGTAGTTATTGACCACCATAAATTTACTATGAGAATTGATGATAGCCGACCCGAGCTACGCCACATGTCATCCTTTGATAAGCATATAACAAATGAATGGCCTCTAAAAATAGGCATTAAGGGCCGGGAGCCCTGTGAGACATGCCCATGGCAGTCTCTAACCTCAGGAGAGATCGGCAGAACTCCTCGACCAAAGAATCGCAGTCGGCCAAGGCCTGGTGAAGAGGAGCTGCCCCAGCTCGCCCATAGTGGCATTGGGTGTTGGATCGATAATGGTGCAATAAACACTCTAGAAGGGGGGTTGAATAGAGTGTGGGTGATTTTAAAATTCTTTTTCGATGAACAACACAAGTACTAATTAACAAGTTGCGGAAGATAACTTAATTAATTATTCGCTTGTGTTATGTTACCTTAGTGATCAAGTGATGTGATTAAGTGGATCAAAGTAAGCTATCAACCAGACTTTAAACAACCTGACTACTTGATGTTTAAAAAAAATGTGCACTTGAACTTTAACAATTATTAAATATTCAATCAACTAACTAAGTACTGTTTACTCAATGTGATAATGTGCAAACCAATTAAAAACAAATACTGATGCAAATGCAGGAAGTGTCAAGAGATTAGATCAAATATTTATCAAACTAGTTAAGACCAATAAAGCAAATATATGTATAGACTGATGTTATAGCAAATTTATTTCACAACTCAACAAACTCAAATAAAATCTCAATTATAAATTATCAAACTGAGTTATTTAAACAGGTTTGAAGGATTTACAAAAAAAATGAATCAGTGATTGAAAATAAGTTACAGTTGAGACTGATATAACTGTGTTCAACAGGATACAAAAACTGATGAAAATTAATTCCCAGATCGCTAAGGAGGCACCGCTGCATCGAAAAATGTCGATGTATTTTAGTGATGATAAACACAAATAACTTTGAAGTTTATCAAGACTTAAATACAAATTGATTTACAGAGGTTTCAATTGAGCACAACAAGAAGGGACTCGAGATTAGACTGATCAATCGGGCCAAAGATCGACCGAGGGTCGATTAGAGTTGTAATTTAATCTGGATCACAAGGTCAAGATTGGAACTGATCACAAATGATCAGCAGGTCCAAACTGTGGCCAAAATAAAATCTCAAAATAAAAACCTATTACAAGGTGTTCAATTGAAAATTCAGATTTCTCAACAGATTTTCAGGCAGCACAGATTCAACAAATAAACACAGTAGAGGGGCAGAATTCCAGGGTGTAAATCACAAGGATATACACACTCTAAAATTCCCCAGATATGGGGAAAGAAAGACTAGACAGAGCGAAGTGATGCCATGATTCAAACTTGCAAAGTCGAGTATCATCCATGATGCCTTATTCTCAAGGTCAGGTGCACTTACACAAAGTGATGAGATCCTCGATATTCTCATGTGCAAAGAAGATTTAGTGCTGTGGATGGACTTGTATGAACTTTACAAAGAATGGACAAACACTTAATCCGAACAATAGGAATACACGAAGGTCGATTGATATCGAAAATATGAGCTACAGCCGAAATCCTCTCGGGGCCTTTTGCTAGTTCAAGCTTTCAAGTATCAATTTCTAACTCAGAAACCGACTTATTCAGTTCGAGACTTGACAGACTCAATTATGTATACTACTCAAGTATGGCTAATTGAGACACACAACTAAGAACATGGATATCGCAAGACTTGATATGAATTCTCGAATGACACAAGATCGAGAGATGGCTTGAAGTCAATGTCCTAATCACGATCCTCACTTAGGCAATCTTCGACTTAGGTCCTTCAAAGTCAATGATCTTATCACAAGTGCTTCAAATCAAACAAGCGTACTCACAAAGCAGTTTTAAACAAAAGCAAAGTTTAATGGGTGTTTTCAATTGATTTACCTCTTTTAAAAAGACACAATGCAGCATAAAGCAGAGAAGTTGATCCTGTGTCCTCGTGTATAGCTTTGCCACCCTCAAGCTATACACACTCCAAAGAAGATTCCAATCGATTCACTATCACTGGCAAGTGATGTGGAATCAGACTATAAACTTCTTCTTGCAAAAATGACTTGTGAGAATTTTTGAAAAGGAGAAAATGTAGTATTTGCTTAAGTTGTAAAACCTGATGATACTAAAAAGAAATGGGTGCATGTATTTATACTAAAGCAAAGGATGTGAGAGTTACTAGCAGGAAAGAATCTAGACAAATTCTAAGGCATTATGCAATTGGAGACTAAATCTAGACACCTAAGTAGGACTAAAATAGTTTTTAACATCATTGGGCCGCTCTCTCAAGCAAAGATTCAAAATCATAGGGTAAATGCCCTCATTTGAACCAGAAAAGAACCAAGAAAAAGGGCACAAGAAAGACGGTTATGAGAATACCAACACGTGTACACATTGTAATCAGTAATGATTTACACAAGATTTTCTTCATATGGCGAGCACGTGGGCAAAAGCTTCAAATCTTTATTTCGGCTTGATCAAGTTAGAAAACCTAAAACGGACAAATGCCAAAATTAGGTAGAATCCAAATAAATCGTAAAAATAATCGAGGATAGGATATTTAACTTGAAAAGATATGACCTTTAAGAGTCGGATTTGCAGAGAGAGGCCTTCACGGTAACGAATTCAGAGAATCACGCCTTAATGACTCAGATCGATCCACCGGATTGAGGGGTAACCTTCAAAAAGCACAATAGCACAAAGTCAAGGCGTAGATTCGCTCAAATCAACATTAATATCATTGATATTAACATAAATAGAAGAAAGATACAACCTTTAATATCACAGATTGAGATACGCCTTCACAGAGTTAAAATCCGTAAGCCAAGCATCGAATCAAAGATCTAATCTTCTAAGGATGGAAGCTTTCAAAATCGGCCCCTCCTAGAGTGAAATTAATCACGTGGTTGCCCGATTTAGCGAGCCTTCACAGAAAAGTCTTCTGTTTCTTCAAGGAGATATTAGCGAGGGATAAACCGATTAGGAAGGTAACAGTGGTGGAGAAGAATAGCGATATTCGGGATTTGAAATGAGAAAGCGTGAACTGCAATCGAACCGCCCAGTATAGCAATTAAGGAGAGGATATTGAGAATCGGCTTCTCATTGATACGGAGGAGAGAAGAAGGTTTCTTAGAAACTAAAGGAGGGACGGCTGAGAGCTGAGAAGATATTAGGGTTAGGTATGGGGGTCGAAATTTTTTGTTAAAAGAAAAGGGAAAAAGGCCAGATAGTTTTAGAGGGAGTATTGGGCCGGTTAAGGCAGGGGTTGGGCTAGGTACAAAGTTTTTAGTAGAATGAAAAGAAGCCCTGCCCAAAGAAAATGTGAATTAAATTATTTTAATTAAGATTTTACTTATAAAGGAATTTAACACATAATTTAATAAATCCTGCAAAAAGAAGATTAAACACAAGAGTTTGCCATAAGATGTAAGTTTTATCTTCATGGCGGTTAGTGACAAGGGTATTATAGTAAAAACCATATTTAGGGACATTTTTGGAAATTAATCAAACTTACTTGCAACTGGGGCTCATAACTCAACATTGGGGGCTCGACGCAGGATGTACAGAGCAACCCCGGCTATTAGCCCACGTGCTGAATGGCTAAAGGTAAATAAGGAAAGAATCTTGAGTTATAAAGACTCAGATCCTGACATTTAAATATGTCCATAATTATCCCTAAATTATAAGGATTCACGTGTATTAATCCTTAGGAGTTAGGAAGTAAATCCTAATACTTGTAGGACAAGAAATAGGGCGAGATAAGACCCAGATAATTCATAAACGAGATCCAAAGATCGCATCAATCGGGCACCTGTAGAAGGAGGGTCTCTTTCTCGGCAGATTGATCAAGAAATCCTAGAATCTTGTTTTTCGCTGATCACGCTAAGAACACAAGCAAGAAGGGTGCTCAGGATCCAGTGGATCCGACCTAACAAGGTGGAGCTACTGCCACCACCCAGGAGGAAGGCCAGACTATGGCCGCTTAAAAAGGTGCAAACCCTGCGGATGATCAAACTCATCACCCCGTGATCCTGCTTTCCAAGATCACAACCGGCGCTGGTGGACGCCCTAATGAACATGGATAATAGCACCCTCAAAATTATTTTTGAGGAAACATTAAAGGGGAGACCTCCTGTAAGCTTCCAGAGACGCACCCTCCCCGGGCAAGAAACTCTTAAAAAGCAGGGAAGTAGTGGAGTCTAGTTTTCATAATGGAGAAGAAGAACGTTCACCAAAGAGCCCAACGACACGCCTAGGGCCGAGCCGACGCCCACGCTCGGTCGACGATCGATGAACTCCTCTCGTAAGGCCGTCACATCGAGTACATCGATAACTATCCTCGACCAGCAGGCTTCAAAATACCCAAGATTGAACCTTATGACGGATCTAAGGATCTTTATGATCAAATGCATCAGTACATATCTCACATGAATCTGTACAATGCCTCAGATGAGATGAAGTGTAAAGCCTTCCCTGCGCTACTCACTAGAAGAGCTCGGGAATGGTTCAACAAAATTCTGCCGGTTGATCTCTGACTTTGGAGCCCTAACTCAGAAGTTTGTCCATGCGTTCATCGTAGCTCGTCCATTCCAGAGAAATCAGACCCATCTTCTCACTTTGAAGCAAAGACAAGATGAGATAGTCCTTCACTTTAATCCGCATAAAAGCGAATACATGATCGGTTCTTTCGTCGCCTCTTTCGTGGGCAGTGTCTCATGAGAGGCGGGCTGCACGCTAAGCTTCAACAACAAATTTCCTCAGTCTATGGAAGAATGTCTTGATGTGGATTATAAGCACTGCCAAGGGGAAGAAGCAAATAGATTGAAACGAGAGATGGAAAGAAGTGAAGGAAAGAGAAACAAGTATGAAGACAAATAAGACAAAAACAGAAAGTCAGTTTGGGATCGGGCAACTGCACCAGTCTCGGATCGGCTGGGTAAGAAAGGAGCTATACAGGATAGAGACTTCATCCCGCTGAATAGATCATGCGAGCAGGTCCTCGCAATCATGGAAAGTAATAGAATAGCGAAGATTCCACCACCAATGAGGGGTCCCAGAGAGAAAAGAGACCCCAAGAAATTTTGTAAGTATAACAAAGACGTTGGTCATGCCTCAGAGCAATGCCGAGATTTGATAAGAGATATTGATGCGACAGTAATGGAAGGAAAGCTGGATGAGGTCGTAGATCGGTCTCATCAGGCCGAACCGCATGGCCGACGTGAGTTTAAGCGTATGATAAACTACCATGATCGAGATAATAGAGATGAGTTTCGAAGAAGAAGGGACCACTCACCAAACCCAGATGGTCAAATGGACAACCGTCCCGTCAACACGATCAATACGATCTCAGGGGGCCGAACAACATAAATAGAGCGGAAGGTACGAGCAGTGGCAGGTCTGTTGCTCCTTCACAATCCAACATGAGGCAAAGGCTGTGGGGAGAGGTAACCTATGGTCTTAAGGATCCTCTCCCTTTGATGATCAATAATGACGGGTTGGTAATAGAAGAAGTGATCAACAAGAATCGGACAAAGCTTAATGCATGGTGGACACCAAAGTGCAAAGAAATGCCCAATGTTTTTAGATCTATGGAGTTAAAAGATGCCGACCTCACCCCTGTCTCAGCTCCTCTGTTCGGCTTCGCCGGACCCAGTTCATCCACTGGGCATGATTAAGCTTCCAACTACCTATGGAGAAGGCACCAAGGGCAGGACCCTGATGGTGAACTATGTGGTAGTAAAATCTCCCTCAGCATACAATGTGATAATGGGAAGACCAGCACTGATTGATCTTCGAGCTGTAATATCACCAACTCATGTTAGCATGAAGTTCCAACGGGAGAAGGCTCCGTGGAAATCAAAGGCGATGCGGAAACGGCCAGGAGCTATTACACTGCGACAGTGAAGGGAAAAATGATGGTTCAACAAGTAAGCATTGAAGAGTTAGTCCCGAAATATGATGAGAGCTGGTCATCAGAAGACCAGACAGAGGTTGTTCGTCTATGGGACGAACAAGTGGACTCAACAGTTACGTGGGACATGGATTCCAGCCACCCATAAAGGATCTTTAGTAAATCTCTTGAAGGAATTTAGGGATGTGTTTGCATGGAAGACAGAGGACATGCCAGGTTTATCCCCAGAGCTAACCGTGTACAAGCTAAATGTGGACCCAAACAGGAGGCCTGTTCGGCAAAAGAAAAGGCACTTCACCTCTGAACGAAATTCAGCTATTGAGAAGGAAGTAACCAAGCTGTTACAGGCCAATATTATTAAAGAAGTTTTGTATCCGAAATTATTCGCAAATCCAGTACTGGTCAAAAAACCAGACGGAAGCTAGAGAATGTGTGTTGATTTCACGGATCTCATCAAAGCTTGCCCCAAGGATTGTTATACCTTACCAAAGATTGACCGTCTTGTGGATTCAACGGTAGGATATGAAGTGTTTGCATTCTTAGACGCTTATAAAGGATACCATCAGATCGCAATGGATCCTAAGGATGCAGAAAAAACCTCATTTATTACGGAGTTTGGGACGTACTGCTATGTCACTATGCCCTTTGGACTGAAGAACACTGGAGCAACTTACCAAAGAACTATGAATAAGATATTTGCCCAACAAATTGGGAGATGTATGGAGGTATATGTGGATGCCCTCCTAATTAAGAGCAGGTCTCTTGATCAATATCTATTGGATGTTAGAGAGGTATTCAATGTGTTAAGACAGACTCAGATGAAGCTTAACCCCAAGAAATGCACATTCGGAGACAGATCAGGAAAATTCCTAGGATACATGATATCCAAAGATGGTATTAGAGCCAATCCTGATAAAATGGATGCTCTAAAAGCAATGCAACCACAAAAATCATTAAAGACGTACATCGACTAACAGGAAGAATAACATCACTGAACATGTTTCTTCCCAGGTCGGCACAACGTGCCTTACTTTTTTTCAAAATCTTGAGAAGAACAAGCCAATTTCATTGGGATGAAGATAACCAGAAGGATTTTAAAAAACTGAAATTGTACTTGGCCGAGCTGCCAACATTAACAGCTCCTCAGGAAGGAGAAAGTTTATATGTTTAGTTGGCAGTATGTGAAGAAGCACTCAGTGCGGTGCTGGTTAAAGAACAAGATGGACACCATGTACCAGTTTTCTTTATGAGTAGGTCAGATACTCAAATGCAGAAAAGTTGGCATTGGCGTTGGTTCATGCCTCTAGGAAGGCCCTACTTCCAGGCATATCCGATTACCGTAATCACTGATCAGCCTCAGTGGAAAATTCTGGGATGACCTGAAACCTCAGACTGGTTGGCAAAGTGGGTCGTAGAACTAGCAGAGTATAACCTCGAATTTTGTCCTCGAACTGAGATCAAAGCACAAGCCTTAGTAGACTTCTTCGCTGAAGGGATAGCTGTTCGCCTTGAAGACGATCAGCCAAGTCGGGAAGAGAATAAATGGAATTTGTATGTGGATGGAGCAGCCATCAAAGAGGGATCAGGGGCAGGCCTCCTGCTCGTTAGTCCAAAAGGGAATGAGTTCCAACATGCTTTACGATTCGGGTTTCAAGCCACCAATAATGAAGCAGAGTATGAAGCCTTAATTATAGGGCTCAAAGTGGCAGTAAAGCTTGTAGCAAATAATTTGCAAGTTCACAGTGATTCTCAGCTCGTCGTGAACCATATTAATTGTGAGTATGAAGCCAAAGAAGAACCCATGATGAGGTATTTAATTGTCACTCAATCATTATTGGGAAAATTACAACAAGTCCAGGTCGGCCGGTACCTCGAGCTGAGAATAAAAGGGCAGATGCACTATCAAAGTTGGCTTCCCACTTTATATCAGACAGAAAAGTGTTGGTAGAACTCCTCAAAGAAAGGAGCTACGACCAGCAGATGGTTCAGCTGATCACACAAGCCAACACTTGGATGGATCCTATTGTCTCCTATCTCAGAGATGGAATCCTACCTTACGACAAGGTTCAAGCTTGAAAGATGAAGCTCCTGGCAACTAGATATTTTTTGTTCAATAACATCCTCTATCACAGGTCGTATATTGCTCCATGGATCAGATGTACAACAACTGAGGAAGGGTACTACCTTCTTCAAGAAATACACTTGGGGATTTGTGGAAATCATCCCGGAGCTCAGACTTTAGCAAGAAAATGCAGGATGTTCGGCTACTACTGGCCTATGATGTCTCAAGACGCCAAAGACCAGGTCGAGAAGTGTTATTTCATGCCACGTGCACGACAATCTTTCGCATCAACCATCCCATGACACGATTCCTCTCGTCTCCCAATGGCCCTTTGATCAATGGGGAGTAGACTTAGTGGAACCCTTACCCCGAGCTCCTGGCAACATCAGATTTTTGATAGTGGCAGTGGACTACTTCACCAAGTGGGTTGAAGCCGAGCCACTAACCATAATCACAGGGAAACAGATCCAGAAGTTTCTCTGGAAAAGCATAGTATGCAGATATGGAATTCCGAAAGCATTGATCTTTGATAACAGAACTCAGTTTGATGACAAAACCGTTTAGGAGTGGTGTGCCGAGCTGCACATAACTCAGCAGTTCACCTCAGTTGGTCATCCCCAAGCAAATGGCCAGGTCGAGCAGACCAACAGGCAAATCAAGACAGGGTTAAAGAAACACCTTGAAGAAGAAGAAGAAAACTGGGCCGAGCACCTACCCAACATTTTATGGGCATATAGAACAACACCAAACTCAGCCACATGTGAAACTCCGTTCAGTCTGGCATATGGGTGTGAGGCAATAATCCTGGTTGAGATCGGCTTGCCATCACCCCGAGCAACGCTCTATTCTGAAGAACAATAGTTAACTGAGCTCAGGAAATCGAAAGACGACCTGGAGGAGGCTCGGAATGTGGCCTTTATCAGAATGGCCAAGTATAAACAACGGATTTCCCAGTACTATAACTCCCTAGTTAAACACTCATACTTCAAGGCAAAGTCCACCGGGCAAACTTGATCCGAATTGGGAAGGCCCTTATAAAGTGGTCAAGGTACATAGAAAGGGAGCATATCAGCTAGCTGACGCAAATGACATGACCATACTACGCAGTTGAAACGCAACCAACTTGATAAAATCTATGTTTAGGATAGGTTCCAGAGTTTTATCTTTTATGGTTATTTCATGTTTTCAATTTTTATTTCCCAATAAGGTGTCCTTGAACATCCATTTCTATAATAAAATTTAAATGTGCTTAAATACTTTTGAATCATTGAGATTGATAAGAGTTTGCAAAGGACAAACTTACAGAAGTCTGCCGACAGTATTTGATCAGAATGAAATATGTAGGTTGGACTCAAAAGTTTGCAAAGACAAACTTACCATTCTGCGAGTGAGGTATTCGGATCGCGATGAATAAGCAGGTCGACTATAAAAGTTTTCAAACAGACAAACTTACCAAGTCTGCAAAACAGACGATCAGAACTGAGCTGCAGGTCAGACTCAAAAGTTTTCAAAAGACAGACTTACCAAGTCTGCAGGACAGATGATCAAAACTGAGCTACATGTTAGACTCGGAAGTTTCTGAGTAGACAAACTTATCAAGTCTGCATGATGTAAGATCGAGGCCGAAATTAGCAGAGTCGACTCGAAGTTTGCAAAAGACAAACTTGCCAAGTCTGCAAAGCGAGATGATCGAAGCAATCGAAAGCAGTCGTGACTCGGAGAGTTTGCAAAAGACAAACTTCACGGAGTCTGCAGGATGACGATTTGATCGATCTCAGCTGCGGAGTCAAACTCAGTTTGCAAAAAGAAAAACTTACCAAGTCTGCAAGACAGACGATCAGAAATGAGCCGTAGGTCAGACTCAGAAAGTTTGCGAATGACAAACTTACCAAGTCCGGGGTGATCACGATGAGTCAACTTTACTGTACTTTGGTGTGCAGTTTAACCCCCGTTTATTACTTTATTGGCATGTTTTGGGTAGTTCTAGGCCTAATTAAAGAGTAATATCCAGAGTTATATGCAAGGGGAGTTAAACTGTCATATCGATAGTAAACTCCGCATTTTTAACAATATTTAGCTCTTTTCCGAGCACTTTTGTCTTGCAGAATTACGCGTGGTGTTTGTTCGTATATGTATTGCAGGAGTTAGGTGACTCGAGGACCCGGAAGGCGATGTGTTGGAATGAGAAGCATGATCGTGGCACGGAGGTAGCGTGAGAGTGGAGGAAAATCAAGTTTGGAGTGAAACCCACCCAAACTGGCGTTTGCCCTACCTTAAACTGGCGTTTGAATCAAGCTCCACCCAAACTGGCGTTTGGCCAGTACAAACGGGCGTTTAACAGAAGTGGCATTGATACTGAAAGTTGGGTTTTTAGGCAACCGAGCGTCCAACGTTCCCCCAAACTGGCATTTGGGTGGGTTCAGCCTGAATCAAGAAAGCTCATACAATCCAAACGGGCGTTCAGGTAAACGAACGGGCGTTTGTCCCTCAAGGCATGATCCATGAATCAAGTTTTAGGAGGAGCCAACGTCGTTCATTGAAGACGAAAACTAATATCATCAAGGTTTCCAGAGCAGCATTTGAGCGTTCACTATGGTGCAAACGCTGCCTAACACCGAACTGGCAGTTAAATTGACTCAGTACTATAAATACGCAGCTCATTAAGAAGTTTCATATATCCTTTCGACTTTAGACACTGTTGGGGTGATTTTGGTGCGGTATTAGTGTAGGTTAAACATACTTTGATCCTTTGATTTCATAGTTCGTATCCTTCGATTCTAAACACTTTCTATAGCTTAGATTTACGTTTCAAGTTCCAAAGATTCGACTTTCGGTGGATTATTTCTTCATAATTTTTCAGATCATATTTTCTGCATATTATATGGTAATGAATTATTCCTCTTTTATTATTTCTATCATGTTTTCAATTCCTATTTCGTTTATTAGCATAATCATGAGTAGCTAATTGCATGTGTAGTCGAATTATGTGAAAGCGAACGAAAACCCTAAGGGGGATAAGATATGGATTTGTGTAGTGCGTAACAGTATGTTTAAACGATTAATCCACGTCCTAAAACTGATTATAACATATTTGAATTAGATTGATCACCTAATTCACTGTCACACACATCGAACTTATAGATGCATTTTGTGGTGAGATGTGGGAAAAGGGGTTTTAGGATCGTTGCGTAGATTCGCCTAGTTGTTAGGTCCGTTTCCAATATAGAGGTTTGTTATCGTTGTTTGAGCAACTCTAGAACTTAATCATGTTAGGATATTCGTTTTTCTAAAGGGAGAGTCGGTTAGCTTCACATAGGGTGGTTAGATCGAGTTGTTAAGTCTAATTACTAGAATTAGGAGTTGGCACCCGTGGATGTCGTTAAACTACATTGGATAGGTAGGTCGGTTAAGACACGCTCCCTATCAAGTCCTTCTTTAGGGGTAAAAGTAGCTTGTGAGATCATAATTCGGCTATACCTTTTAATATCTAGAAGTAAACTCGTTAGTAATAATCGTTATTTCTGCATTAGTATAATACCTTCCACTATTATTTTGACTCGAACTAAGTTCTACGCCGACTTTGGTACTTAGACATTACTCACTGTGGATTCGACTTTGCATTCCTATACTCGCATTGACCCGATACTGCGTCAGGTGAAAGTTAGCGGTTAAGTATTTTGCTATCAAGTACAGACGATCAAAACTGGGTTGCAGGTTAGACTCAGAAAGTTTGCAAAACCAAGCTTAATTCTGCAGGACAGACGATCAGAACTGAGCTGCAGGTTAGACTTAGAAAGTTCGCAAAGGACAAACTCACCAAGTCTACAGGATAGACGATCAGAACTGAGCTGCATGTCAGACTCAAAAAGTTTGCAAAAGACAAACTTACCAAGTTCCAGATGAGGCGTTCGAATCGAAGCACAAGTCCGACTCAGAAAGTTTGCAAATGACAAACTTACTAAGTCTGCAGGATAGACAATCAGAACTGAGCTGCAAGTCAGACTTCGAAAGTTTGCAAAGGACAAACTTACCAATTCTATAGGGCAGACGATCAGAATTAAGTCGCTACAATAAAAAGTGCTCAGTACACCATCCAAGAAGTACAAATCATGCTTGATGTACTGAGGGGGGGGTGGTAGATACCCTAGGAAATTCTATAAACAAGAAGAGGTAAAAAAGTAGTAAAGCACACAAGTGCCTAAAAAGCACACAAGTGCCTAAAAAGCTAAACTTACAAAACAAATGCCTAAATGGCATACATTGTCAAAATAGCAAGAAGAAAGTTTCCAAAGTGAAAATACAAGTTTTTCAAAACAAAATTATAATCAAAAGCCTAAGACTCAGCGGTTAGATCCTGTTCAGAAGGCTGAGAAGAAGAGGCACCAACTATGTGAGCATCGGCAGGTCTGCGGACATACTTAACAGCCAAGTCTTCACCTACCTGGAACTCATTCAGTCTGTCATCATAGACCTTGTTAGAGCCAGGCTTGTGAAGTACCCTTTGGGGAAGATTCTCAATCACCAGCTCTGGGCATTGGTCCTTAGCTTCATCTACTCCCATTGTCCAACCATGCCACAGAATGAGAGTCAACAAAGCCCCCAAGGCCCCGGAACACTGAGTAGAGTTCTTATAGTCATTAACAGCTTAGGCAATCTGCGCACTTATCGTGGCCTTTAGCTCGTCATTCTCAGTTCGGAGTCTGGCAATTACCTCCTATAACTTTGAGGTTTGCTGGGCATGATCAGCAGTAGCCACCTGCAGATCGGCGGTGAACTGGTCCCTTATCTTTGCAATTTCGCCTTTTTGGGCGAAAATTCGGCTCGGTCAAAGCGGATTCGCCGATCCTTGATGTTTGAGGTGTCCATATGTTTTTGGCGGCTTGCTTTGAAAAATGCGATCCGCTTTTCCAAAGATCCTTTTTGAGAAAAGAGGCTATCAAACCTCTTTAAAACTTCCTTCCCGATTTTGACAACCTGAGAGAGCATTCCAGAGGTCAGTACGGTTGCAGGATAAAGATAAACAAAAAACACAAGTGTAAAGGCACGAAGAAACTTACTGCAGTAGCCAGGTCTTTATCTAGCAGACTAGATATGACAGCAACACGGGGAAGAGAACCCCCCTCAAAGTCAGAAGCATCATGATCACCTCGATCAGACTTGCTCCTCCTTCTCCCAGATCGGGAGCACAACCGAAGCTGCCTTTCTGCAGCCTCAGACTTAAAGCCATCCAAAACTACCAGGCGCTCCTCGCCCCTCTGCTCTGTACGAGGTGTACGAACAGCCTACTCGTCCCTTAGAAGATCCTCCGTGTTTGCTCAAGGTTCACAGGTGGAACCTCTGAGGCGCCATCAACCTCAGTCGTATCTGGGTTCAAGACTTGCTCGTTGTGCTCGGACACAACCTCCTCCTCAAAGGCCTCCTCAAAGATCTCAGCAAAATCAGACACTGAAGAAGTGACAAAAAAACACGGTTAGTACGAATGGAGAAAAATGTATAAGTCAAGCATAGAAAATAATACCAAGGGAAAGGGCCTTACAGTTATCATACTCCCCTTGAGTAAGCTTCTTGTACGGTTCAGATCCCGAGTCAGCCAGACGAGTTGCCTCAATCAACTCAGAAGACCACTCCTTATGGTCTAGAACAACGCCACAGTTGGCAATGTCTTCCAACAACCGGGATCCAACCCCAGTAGGGCACATATCCGCATTAAGGGAGTTATAGTTCCATCTACCTAACTCTGGGTGCCCCCCATGACCGATAAAGAAAAATGGGATTTCCACTTATGGATAGAAGATTTCCCCGGTGAAAGAATAGGAATGTCCACCGGTGAGTACATGCAGTGGGGAAATAATACCTCTCGCTGTGGTTTTTAACCTTCTTATGCTGATAGAAGGTCCTGAATAGCTCCACAGAAAATTCTATGTTTATGCACCTGCACCATATGACAAAGCCTATGATCGTCTAACTCCATTAGGAGCGATCTGAGAAGATCCTAATTGGTTATGTCTAAGAATGACTAAAAGGCTTTGCGGTAAGGTAACCTTTAGCCAGATACGAACCTGCTTTCCTTATATGCTGCATCGCATGCCTCTCGGAGGTCGATAAGCATATCGGTGGGGGGGTACCTGGAAGACGAGGTGAATATCGGTCCAGTTCGACCCCATACTTGCTATAGATCTAGACAAGTTCATCCTGGGATAAAGAAGAATCCACCCCATGACTGCCCACTGCTGCCTGGGTAGCCATGTCCCGTTTTAGAAGCTGGAAAAATGAGGAAAGCCTAGGTGGGGGTTGAGGTCGGGGATGATTGGTAAGACGGGGTTCAACAATCAAATGTTCAAAGCCTCTACGGTTAACTACAAGAACTGGGGTTTCTAATTAGGCCGTAGGATGAGAAATTTCTCCCTCAGAGTCGGTTTATGATTCAAATTCCCTCTCAATTGAGTTACTAGTAATAAGCCCTACCCTCATCAACTGAACAAAAGAACAGATGAAGAAAGAAAAAGCTTACTTGTATAAATGCAAAGGTCTTGAAGAAAAACTCGAATCTTCGTTTAAATAGCAATAATAAGAAGAAGTGGGAGAGACTAATGATAAGACAGGGGTTATAGCCCCCCAGACGTGGAAACGATGTTTGTTATAGGAAAGAGGGAAAAGACGCCTCGGTTCCCGGAAAATAATGACGTCCGAGTTAATAGGCTGCCACTTGGCAACTAGAGAATTCAAAACGCGAGGTCGGTTAAAATCGGCCGAACAGGATTGGCGTAGACTGGCCGGCTAGTAGCATGGTCAGATCCGGGGGGCTTCTGATGATGGCCGACCTGAGAGACGCCACGTATCATCCTTTGATAAGCATATAACAAATGAATGGTGACGATGGTGAAAATAGACCTGGCCACGTGTCACTCTTATAACATCCCAAGATTGAGAGAGAAAGATAAGAGCCCTACAGTATTAGGACCTTACCCAGGAGGAGGTTACGCCCCATTTACTGCACAGCTACACGCTGCGCAAAGATGGCTTCGGTCAGGAGTCGGAAGATAGGACTCACAACTTTCGGTCGAGGCGACTGAGGTGCTCATCGAGCAGAGCAGTGCTCTTCCTTAAATGATCAGTAACACGCGTGCCTATATTATAGGATAATCATTAGAGAATCCTGGATGACCGGGAGGAAATCTTAATACGAATAATATCATAATTATCTCTTTGTCGGAGATAAAAGCGTGATGATCCTTAGGGTTTTAAGGATTCTACGACTTGTTTGACAAGAAAAGAGGTGGCGCCCTCCATATATAAATGACCCTAAGGAACTACGAATGACTTGATTCCAATTCGACTATTGGATACGTAGTAACCTTCAGAGAGAAACTAACTCTCAAAGCTCAGATCTTAATCACACCAGTCACGATCCCCATTGTTTCGCTTCTTGTTTGAATCGTCCCAGAGGTTGTTTGGACCCGTAGGTGAGATCCGACATCATCATTTGGCGTTAGAAGGAGGCACTTTTTGTTACGATTTGATCAAGAAACAGCGATGGTACTACCAAAATACCGGAAAAGGACCCAAACGGGCGGTAGCTAGAGCGCCTTGGAGAAGTAGACCCAATCATGCTACTACCACTGCAAACCCCAAACCAACCGGAGAAAGCATTTGGCCAGCGAGATCCGGCCACGAGGCCTTCTTTGGATGCATTCGTAATTTAGATGTTCCCGGCACCAAAAGTGTGCTAGGTTCGGCCCTAAGGGCGAAGAGGAATCTCACAAACGTGGACCCAAAGTGTCGGCAAATAAGGAGGATAGAGGAGAAACTCTCTCCTCCACCTCC